>VNJQ01003260.1:0-52415 GCA_008042515.1 Drosophila truncata | reverse complement strand
GGAACTTCCGATGCTTTGCCCGTATTTAATATCTTTTGCGGACATTTTGCGGATCCATCCGCTCACGTCCGCTTCTTTGTCTGCTGGGTAGCTGTGACTTTGTTTCGCTGTATGTATACAGGCAAAGAATGTGACCATTGCAAGTGTATTGGTGCATGTGTTATTTGGAGCCGTTTGCCTTGGCTGCCTCTTGTATACATAGTAAGTATAAAGTAAAAAGACTATATCTCCGATATTTATTGTACGATCGTAATGAAATTTAGACAATCTGTGTATTTTGATAAAATACATCAAGGTTGTGAATATAGTTTACCTAACTTTATAAATTTAGGAGATATACGTATTTTTCAAATAGCTCCCCAAAAAAGGGGAGCAGCAAAAATTTAAAACAAACTTGATCTGCGTGCAGATATAAGAAGTCTAAGTCCCAAGTTTGGTGTCTCTAGCTCTTATAGTCTCCGAGATCTAGGCGTTCATACGGACAGACGGACAGACGGACAGACGGACAGACGGACAGACGGACGGACGGATGGAC
Organism: Drosophila truncata; assembly: GCA_008042515.1. NCBI lineage: Eukaryota > Metazoa > Arthropoda > Insecta > Diptera > Drosophilidae > Drosophila > Drosophila truncata. Next base: position 51,880 of record VNJQ01003260.1, on the reverse strand, counting down.
GGACAGACGGACAGACGGACATGGCTATATCGACTCCTTAAGTGGTCCTGACCAATATTTAGGTAACTTTTGGGGGTCTGCCACGCCTCCTTCTGCCTGTTACAGAATATCGCACAAAATTATAATACCTTTGTACCTTTGGTACATGGTATAAAAATGTATTTAATTTCTCTATTTAGTTATGTGGGTGTTGGTGTAGTAGGCTTCATGGCCAGTTCCTGTTCAGCCATATAGGCATTGCCATTAACGCTCCCAGAGAAAAAGGCAGGCCAACTAGAGTCGGCACTTTGAGATTCCATCTGCACCTAATTTATGACGGGGAGAGCTTCTTTTTCCCGCCAGCAATGGCAGCAAACAGGAGATGCCGGTACGTGAGCAGTACTGCTAAACGAAGTCACGATTGTGTTTATACACCAGAGATGTGTGTACTGGGGTGTGTGTATGCCAGCCATGTTGGGTGTGTCCGGTGATCAGCCTCCAGCCTGGGGGATTCTCAAGAGGGGGAGTGACGGGTGGTTCAGTGGGTTAATGGAACAGCACAGTGAGAATGAGGAGAAGTCAAAGTGGCTGCTAAATGATAAAAAGAGGAGAAACAAAACCTTACACCTACTATTATTTTCATTAAATAGTCTGGAGCTTTATTTTTTACTTTTTGCATTCCAGAAATCAAATTAAAATAAAACAAATTGTATAATTATGCAAAGAAGCTAATGGTTATTGCCGATGCCATTATTATATTGAGTGAAAACTCACCTTTAATCTCCCTCAAAAATACTAATTTTCTTTCTTTCTTCATTACCGGAATATTTTGAGATATTTACTGGTTAAAAGTTAATTGCAAATGGTTTTTGGGTGAGCCAAGGCCAGCGGGGGCTTGACGGTGCCTCGGCTTAGGGCATGTACCCTTACCAATAATACAACGTATACCATGGACCACATCGCTTTATGGCAGGCAAGTGTCAGGCGAGATGTCGGCCAGTCGTCAGCTCGAATCGCTTGGCTTCGGAGATCGGTCTTGGTACGTTTCAACGGCTTTCGTTCGACAGCCCAGAGAGAAAAATAACTTAAACTTTTACTTTCACTGCCAATTTGAGTGAACGAGACGTCGGGCGGCCTCCTCGTCCTCCCCGTCTCCGGATTTGCATGGCAGCAGCTGGCCATGCAGCGGGGGCCAGGTAGAGTTCGGTATGGAATGGCTCAACAATGTTATTGTGTGCTGTGTGTTGTGTCTAAGACTCATTTGCAAATGTATCTGGCGGCAATTTAGCGCACAGATACACAGATACATGCGAGCATGTATCTTCTCCCCTGCGCATTGTCTTCGGCCTTTATTTTAATTTCATTTTCACAACATCTTCGCTGGCATTCACGCCCCCTTTTCAGTTTTCCGATCCCCAGCCTGGCACACACGTGTATTCACATGTGCTGCAATTTGATCGTCACGTCGAGATTGCAGCCGCAGCAGGCAACAAATGTTAATGACGAGCATTTGATAATAGTAACTCCGACGAAGACGACGACGACGACGACTGCTCCGACTCAGACTCATCTGCCGCTTTTTTCCGCCGACTTAACTGATGTTGGACATGCTGCTTAGAGTTGTTTACCCGATTATTCGCATGTATTTTGACTGTCAGGAGAATGGTCGTTGGCTGCTCATCAGCTCTTCGATTCGGCGAAAGTTTTTCCAGGTGCTTTGCGTCATTTGCAGATAGGGAGGATGCAAGCACTCAGCTTTGCTGCGAGGATGAACCGCCCATCAGGAGTTTTTCCATCACAGAAAGATATAAAGATATCCGGGAATATGCCGTCTTTATTGGAGGTTTTAAGGGGTTTTCCTTCATTGGTAGTTTATGTACAAAGTTTTAAGCTTAAGAGATCTGCAGGTACATATAAATATCTTATTATCTCATATATTATGGTCATTAAAGTACAGTTTATTCTTATAAAAAATATAAAAGAATGTGCCATCTTTATTTGAGATTTTCAGAAGTTTAAATAAAATGTTTTTTTTGTTAGTTTTATGGAAGCAGTTGGAACCTTCTGTAATATCTAAATTTCTTTAAGATAAAATTAGTTATTTTTTAAAATAAATAATACAAAATTATAACTTTATCAGTTTTCAACAAATTTTCACCAAATGGGATATTTGACAATATTTCAGAATTTCGGTTTTAATTTCAGGAAAATCGGACGACTATAGCTGCCATAGGAAAGATCAGGAAAATAATGGAAAAAATCATAGCTTCGCTGTTTCTCAACATATTTTCATCTTATTTGAGAAGCGGCTTTTTATTATTATTTCAGAATTTAGTTTTTTATTTTTTAGTTCATTGGCAATCTGCAAACATTGCAAGCTTTCTTGTTTTTGATAAAATCTTCAGGCAAACAGTCAAAATATTCGCTATAAATATTCTTCAATGACTTTTTATAAACATTTTCCACATTCTTGGTGTTTTTTTTATTTGTATTCATAAAATTTATTATGACTGCACCTTTAAATTTTTTGAGGCTCTAAAAATAACCAAAAGCTAAGGTAGCAATTAAAAGCCAATAATCATACCGCTTAGTCCCAGCTGAGCAATGCAATATTGGATTTTCTTGGCATAGCATTGGATGAAGCTGGCTGACTGGCGATGCTGGCCTCGTTCTTAATAGACAAGCGTTGTTTTTGTATACATTTCCATGGCAGATGCATAATTAAGCCGTCGTCCACTGGGGCGATATCGGGTTCCAGTGCTGACCGCAGAGACGAGAGGCGAGCGCTAACCTTGCTAGCCACCTGAAAAGAATGCAGCTGCAAGGTTCGTTGCCTAAGTCTTTTGTGGAAGGGGCAGCTTTAGATTCTAGCCGATGCTGGGGGCGTGGCCACTGCCCAGGCCAGACATCACGTAGACGAGTGCCCCCATAAAAACGCGCTTTAATTCATCTAAAAGGCCCAACTTTCTTCGCGGCACTCTCACTCGGCGGCTTATCTGGAATGTGTTTATCTTGCATCTGCATAAATATCGAGATGCGACATCAAGCATTTCGTAAGATTTGAATGCGTTTCATCTCGTTTCAGCTGAGACATGTTTTCGTTTTCATTTCATTATGATGGAAATGGAAATGGAAACTTCCTCGGAAGACGCGTGTGTGCCTACGTAATCGACTTGGCATGGCTGCTGGTCGGCCGTCCGGGTGAAAGACCCCACGAGAGATACGAATATGTTTGTACGAAAGTCGCCCGGGGCGAAGTGCTGACATATTGATGCTGAGGCTTACAATAAAAGAATTCAGATTGAATGGTGTGTGTCACACTCGATTCCACAATTAAGTTGGTAAAAGTCAACAGTCTAGGCTGATCTGCGGAGGGAGTTGTGGCGACGAGTGCCACTATGAATGGCAGCCTCGAGGGAATGGGAAACCGCATTTCTGTTGAAGCATTGACCATAATTATAATATTTATGTTTTCAAGACCCAAGTAAAAAGTTATCTAAAGAGTAACTTTACCGAAAAAACAATAATTCTTACTTTTTCTGCTTGATTAAACTTAAATTCTTTAGAAATTAAAAATTCCTAATCGAATCCGACATACTCTCTTTTCCTGCACATTCTTCTGGTAATTGCAAGTTTGTAAGTTGAAAGAAAATCGAAATCAAATTAAGATTCCAACCAAAGCTTCGCCTCGGCCCCCGGCTGTGCCCAGCGGCTATAAATTTGATATTCAAAGTAAATTTTCAATTTCTACGCGAATAGATATTTCCATAAATAAACCGCATAAATCAGAGCTGAGACCGCGGCTGACAGCGCTCAAAAGCGAACTCGACTCATTAGTAATCAAAAGCTGTGCAGCTCCGGAGTCCGCGAACTGGAGAATCTGAATCGAAGACAGGCTTCGATACGCGTCCATTGAATTCTCGCCAAGAGCGGAGACTTGCACAAATTGTTGCACAAGCCGGAGCCGAGCGGATCGATCGTGGGTAGTAAGTGGCTGGTTGCCACTGGAGCGATGTCGCCAACGCATCGACATTGCCTTCGGCGTCCTTCTGTCCCATACGTAACACAGGAAAAAATAGATTCAACTATTTTACTACACAAAGTTGGAATAAATCTATCTATAAATGCGGAATATCCTGAACAATAGATTTACATACATATAACTTATAAATATAGATTAAAAATAAAAAAACTAAGCGATTAAGAATTACTTACCATACAAGAACGTCATAAAAACATCGCTGATAGATTTGAAATCATTATCTACTCTAGTTTTAAATGAGTTTTTAATTATTTATAAAGCAAACACATATCTCTTAAACTTCTCTTGATTAAAGTACCTCTGTCTTAGGGCACCTTTTTTTTGCACAGTGTTGTTGTCTTCGATTTCAAGACTCTCCAGACCACCGAGCGCAGAACCCCTGTTACCTTGTTGACTTTGCCTTAATGGCTATTCGGCCGTGTTGCTCTCTGTGGCAATTTAAATATTTTAGCCATTTCATTTTGATCATAATGCTGCCAGTGCCGCTGACCTGTAAAAACACTCGAGTGTCGCTTGTTAAATGGTGAAAAAATCGTAGAAAATTTCTACTATTTTACATTTGAGTTGTGATCATTACTTATGCAGTTTCAACATTTTTTGTGAGTTGTTTGGTAACAGCTTTGATGTTAAGTGGAACTCGTTAGAATGAAAAATAAGTTATAGAGGAAATATACTTAAATACAAATATTTACTAAGGCGGTTCAAAGCGTATTTATTTTTAAATATAATTCAAGTAGAAGACTTAGTTTCAAATTTTATTATTTTTTTTACCAATTAATTAACATTTTAAAAATTTTATGGCTTGCTATTAATTAGATCTTAGGCTTTTTATTAGTTAGCACATTTTATATATAAAAATATGTATGTTTTTTTATTATCATCATAATTAAATGCTACACAAAGCATTAAATGTGTACCCAAAATCATAACTTTAGGTCTTCTTTTACGATTATTAAATCAATATATTTTCAAAACTGTTTACTGTGAAAATATAAGAGGATACAAAACTAGAATTGCACATAAATACTGCTCAATTTAACTAGTTTTGTTTGAAGACTTCTTGACCTTGATCTTGGTTCCGCCCACCGACGACTTCTTCCGGCCATTTAACTTGGCCTTGTTGGAGGACAAAGCAGCGGGCTTTGGCTTAACCACCCTGGCCTCCACTCGTATGTACAGATCATAATTGAAGTCCCCACAAGTCTTGCCTGAAAAAAGAGTAATAAATTATAAAGAATATGGAAGGAAATTACCAAAATTATCGGATTGTTACCGCAACACATTTCCTCGCCACAGGACTCACAGGTCATCAGGCGGCTCTCTACAATCCCCGACTTGTTCTTGATCTTCTTGACGCAGTTGTTCAGGGCGAACTCCCTTCGATCTCGTGCCTCTGTCTTGAGCTCCAGCTTTCCCATCTCGACCATACGGCTAAAGTACTCCTCCTCCTGCTTGTTCTTGGGTCGCAATGTTGTCAGCATTTTCCAGTCGATGGGCACAGCGCACAGCTCCATGAGCACAACGTCCTTCATTTCGCCAGGCACGGGATCCGCGTAGGTGTAGAGCGCCTCCCGCTCGCCGTTGCTCCTCATGAGCTTGCGCATCTCCTTCTTGGGCATTTTGAAGGCATAGTCCTTCTCCCGGATCTTGATTTCCTCGGCACGGACCTTGACTGGACGCATCTTGTAGTCGGGCACCTTCTCAAAAAGCCGCTTGAACTCTTCAATGGTCTGGATGTTGCTCCGACTGAGGTCTAGGACGGGCACCACCGTCTTCTTCTTAGATAGTAGATCATCGAGTTTGCTCATTTTTAAAAATTAATTTTGGTTTAACTAGTAAAAATAAATTAAAATGTGTATTTTAATATAATCTTATTCCGAAACTGTTTTAACTGCATAAAGATAGAAATATTGGATTTATACACTTACTAACCTTATTTAAAACTCTTAATATAAATAACCTGGTCTCCGGGCAATATAAATCCTTTTCCAGTCAGAAAAAGCCCACACGAATATCGATTAAATATGAATGGTTGCCTAGGCACTAGCCTTCCTCAGGTCTTAGGAGTTTTTTCGTCCTGCTGTTGTTTATTGTTTATCCTAGAAATGCAAATACATAGTCACTTATAGCTCTTTCTGTTCTCTCTCTCTCTTTACAGATACAACTCTATCACGTGCCGAAGCTACAAGTTGTTGATAAGTCGCTGGGCAAAAAACGAGCGAGACCCGAAGACCCCGAAAAAACCCGTTGAGAAGTCGGCAGCCAGCAAGCTGAATACAGAAAAAACAAACCCAAATCCAAAATCCCAAAAGCCCTAAACTCAAACCCAAATTTCTGGGCTGGCATTTCATTTATCTGGCTTGCGTTACGTAGTGCGGTCGGTGTCTCCTCTGCCCGCCAAAAAGAAAGTCACGACGACAGAAACGAGATTTCCAAGATTCTGCAAAGAAAGTCAAAGTTACAAGTTTACTCCAAATTCGAGTCTTTCGGTTCGGTTCAACGTCTTCTGTCACTCCGGTTCCGTGACTACCGCAGCCCGCAGCCCACAGCCCGCAACCCGTTTCCGTGCTTTTTCGGCGGTGTCTCCTCCGTGTGTGCCACTTTAGAAAGTGAAAATCGAGTGCAGTCTGCGCCAGGTTGCCTCTGGGCGTTGCAACTGAAAGTGAATTCGGACTGCAAGGGATTTCGGGTATCGGACGTCCAATTCATAATTAACCTTTATCCACCGGTAGCCCGGCAACTCGGCTACTCGAAACCACTTCTCATTCATCGGCAGGAGGGCCCGGCATAAAGGTCCAGCAACAATGGAGGCCGAGGAAGTTACAAAACTCGTCGATGGCGTGTACAGGGTAAGGTTTCTATTAATACTTGAATTTTTGTGTGTTTGTTTCATGAATGAAAATAGAAAATGGGGGCTCAGGCAGTACCTGATCTTGAAATTCATACCACTTAATTCGTTTTTCCTAAATCGAAATATTTAATTTGAAACATAATTGCACACCGACTAGTCCACTTAGCTTGAGGTCACAACCTCAACTTATGCAACCCCACTGACACCTAAACCGTAGACGCAGCTTTGGCCGAAGGCCGTTTCTATTAGCCACTTGCTACTAATTCACAGTTACGTTCATAACGATGTGTACCCTTTTGGAAAACAATTTATAATGTTAAATGTTTTCTTTTTGTAACTAAATTTATCGCCACACGCGATCTCCATAAGCGGCAGCCAAACGAAAGCAACCAAAAATTAATCTACAAAATGAAAACAAAGAGCCGTGACTTGAAAGTTTAGCTGGGATACCCTTGAAAGTTCACCAATATTTTAAAGTATATAATTATTTTTAATTTCTCAAAGATACATTAAATATAAGGCACCATGAGTGCTGATGTGTGATAAATTCTGGATATTACTATTACATAATTAACCTTCATAAGTATACTTATAACTTTGAAGACTGAAATGGAAGCTTTATTGTAATGTGCTTACTTTTTTGTGAGTATTTCAAATGGTCTAATATACGATTTTATAGATAGTTAAACAAACAGCCCAGACATCGTTACATTCCTAAGTTCGGGTCTGAAGTACTCTTTGGAAAGTGTGTTCAAGCTTCGGTATCATAACCAGAAACACACAAATACTATATTTGAAGATAAAAATGGTAAAATACATTTGAAAGTGAATTTTTTCTTGTCGGTTGGGCTGCTGTGTAAATTCATAGCCAAATTTGGTCACGACACATGGGGCTTGTTTCTTGTTTTTGGTTTTTTTTCGGCATACATTTCTGGCCAAAAACATCTCGCTTAGGCCTCTATAGCCCGCAAAGCAAACGAGTTCAATTGGGGATTTGATTTGTTTGTCTGCAATTCCCCACAAACTGCTTGAGGAGAAAAAACTCAGCAGAAAGAAACTGAATGCGACGACAACCACGACAGCAACGGCGACGGCACCGCCTTGAGAGTTTGGCAAGTTTCGGCTTCCAGAGGTTGCATCTGCCCGAAGTTGGCGGCTATTGCACATTTCGCGCATCTATTTCATTATGTAACTTTCGGCTGTGTTTTTTCTTTCTTGGAAAACTCGCTGCTGGTTGTGGTTTCTGCCGCCTGAAAATTGCGGAAACTTTGTTTTTGGCTTTGCTTCCTTGGCTGCTGTTGCACATGGCTGCATTTTCGCGACCACCATTTGCATTTTTCCCGCTCGTGTTTTTCCCTCTCATCTGTTCGCACTGTTATTGTTTTTTGCGACAATGTAAATCGAATAAATGGGCGCTGCTGCTGGCTGATTTAATTAGCGGCTTGCCTGCCGGGCACTTGACAAGCCCGAGTGCAAACGAAAGACTCAGGAAACGAACTCACTGCGCCGCTGCGGCAGGAAAACAGATCGGAATTGGAATCTCAATGGCCGGGCATCAATCAACTGTAGTCACTTCCTCCTCGACGCTGGCAGATTATGAGTTAATTCCCACTGCTTTAACCGCAGCCGCCTTGGACCAGTCCATCAATCGATTTATTATATTAACATTTGATTTGCACACTTATATTTGTGTATGTGCTGCATGTAGTTCGCCTTGTTTAGCCTAATGGATTGCCCGCCATTTGCCTTTCTGTCCGTGAGTTTGTGAATTCACTTCTGGGTTCGGTCTGTGCAAGTTCTTGAACGGGTTTTAATTAATGCGATACCATTCGGGTTTCGGCTCTGTCTCTATTCTAAACTCATTAGCAGACCGCGTGTGCTTATCTTTATTTAGGGTCGCGATTTGGCCTTTCTAAAATTGGCACACTAAACCGTTTTAAAGGGGAGCTGAAATGGGAATTTTGGGGCATTTAGTAAAGCGATTGATGTGTTTCAATGCCAAAAATAAATGAATATAAATTTAAATCTGAATAAGGAATCAATACGGTTCGGTCTGCGTATTTAATTAATGTTCTATAAGTTGCTGTCATTCAGTTTTATTTATTGGTTTAATCCTGATATGGGTTTTACTATTATTTCTTACAATTAGATTATTTACTGTGCAAACAAATATTGTTTATTTATTTATTGTTACTACAGTTTTTGCGTTTCCTTTTAATATGCAAAAATGATTAAGTTTACTGTTTTAAATATTTTTTTAAATGCTTATATAATTCCACCAGCGGCATTGCAAATTATAAAACTTGTAACTGAAGTTTTTGCTCGCACCCGTAATAAATTTTGTACTCTGGTTAACGATAAATCTTGAATGAATGGCAAACGGGTAAAATTGCCAGAGAGATGTACTTAAGAGATGATTGCAAAAGCTGCTTTCACTTTTCGTTTTAAAGTTTTATCTGAAGAGAGACATAACTGGTGATTCTTAGTAAAAAAAATATATAAAGTTGAATTAAGAAAGCTCATAAGTTAATTTACCCCTGGAAGTTCTACCGCCGACAGGTTCCCTTCTTTTTGTACCTCAATATACACACACATATGTTCATTTTTTGTTCAAATAAAACCACAAGCTACTTGAACACTGGCAGCCCGGTGCGATGAATGCCTTCGGATTGTTTGTCACTCGCTTAGATTTATGGCACATTCTCCGCAACATAAATCGAAACCGAAGCCCCTGTGAGAGCCTGCCGCCAGTTGGGTTTGGATTAGCTGGGATTGTATCAGAATGACATCCAGCTGACCACACAAAAGCCAACCTGCCTCCTCCAGACGGTTGGAGAAGTACAAGGAGAAGGTGGTGGAGAAGTTGAAAGAGAAGGTGATGGAGAAGGTGGTGACGAAGCCCCTCAAGAGTTGGCACCCAGCACGGTGCACTACCACATTGTGGGCCGAAGGTGTCCGAAGTGCTGAGAAAAAGCGGGGAAATAAATTAAAATTGCAGCCACCTAGTGTCCACAGACAGTCCAGGGGATCGAGGCTGACAACAGACGCTGCCAGTGGCGACTGCGGACTTCGGACCACGGACTGCAGCTGATTGCCATGTTGAAGCATTTCTAAGGCTGCTGCATTAGAGGAGCCACCGCCACTCGGAACGATGTCACATCCCCGTGGGCCGGGGGGAATCGGTGTGTTGGCTTGGCCTGACCATGGCGAATGGAACTGGGTTAACGTCCGACTCGCCGGTGAGAAGCCCTACCAATCCCACTGGGTCCATTTCCCAGATACCCTATTTTCTTGATGGGATGGTTAAGAGCTTTTCTTGATATTTAGCATGATTTGTAATGCGAATCTTCTTAAAAAAGGAGTCCTTTAAAAGCAATACTTAATATCTTAAGTTATGAAAATTAATTATATTATACAGTTCACTTTAACTTTAATAGAGCCCTCATACCTTTGACCCAAACAATTAGTGAACAGAGTACATTTATTTTTGTCATTGTTATATTTGCCATGACTTGGCATGTCCTATCCCCATATCCATATCGTCAAGGACATCTAGTCTCCGCTGGCAGAAAATTACAATTTCATTTGAGCTCGCCGAAGAACCAAGCCTGGAAAGAAGTCACGCAACTGAGAACCATCCGCGTTTAGCATTTTTCACGCACTTTGCGTTCATCTGTCCGGGGAGTGGATACTATTCGTATGGTGGGGCAGGAGGAGGAGGGCGTGACTCGTTGCGCCTTAACGCCTTCGTTGAGGTTTTGTCAACAGCCGAGTTGAGTTTGGCTTTGTCTTTGAGTCTGAGTTTGAGGCGTTGTTGCCGGCAAACCTGTTGCGTGTTGCTTTTTGCATTTGTTGGTTTCTAATTGGCATAATTGCGGTTTACTGTTGCTGCCCCGCTACGTGCTGCATTCCCGCATGCTCTGCGGTGGGTGTGTCTCCTGAGTTATGGCCCAACCTGAAAGAGGCTCTCCAACGCCATAGCGCCTGCACTCCTAAACCAAACAGACACTGAAAAAAAAACTAAGGAGTGCGGATACATAATGGATGCAAATAAAGGACCAAACTTTTTACATTATAAATGAGGAATTGATATAAAAGCACCTCCACCTGATGGTATAATTAACCTTCTGCATCTTTCCTATGACAAAATCTATCTGTCTGAAATCTGAACTAAAGAACTGTTTAAATTAAGTTTAACTTTGAAATAATTTCAACTGGGCCTTAAGTATCATTACTTAGTATCCATAAATATAAAATTGATATAATTTAATTTGAGATGGCCTATCTTTGAAATTATTTAATTCTTTGTACAAATTTTCTTCTTGATTTTCTGTAAATAAACTTATAGAAAAATTTATAAAAATATTAACAAGCTATATCGGTCATGTAAAAATGTTGTAAGAATTTAAAATAAAGATCTTTAGTTAAAAAACTCTGTACCTTTTACAAATAATATGTGGAAAAATACAAGGCCATGAAAAGTTGCTTTCAATTAGTTCCCAATAATTTGACAAGTTGATTTTTCCCTCTGTATACCGCCCAACATTCCGCCTCGTTGCTTTCCTAAGCAAATGGGAGGCTTTCGTGTTATGTTTTACATTTAGTCTCTGTTTTAATTAAAAAAATTACATATGTGTGGCGTTCACTGCTGGCGATTTATGTTAAGCGACGATTAGAGACCAAGTCCCATGGGCTTGGGTTTGGGTTTAAGTTCGGAACTGGGGCTTGGGATCTGGATATACCAAGTGCTGGGCAAGACTACCTCAATTAATTTTGGGTTAAGTGTTGTCTGTGGGTCGCAGATTCGCGGGCGTGATAAGCGATTGCGTCATCAGCTTTAGGCCAAGACTGACTGAGTATCGAGGGAGAAGGTGGTTAACTTGGTTAATTGCTGGATCGAACGAGCAGGAATTTGCTAAACAGTTGGGACAATTACAAAAGGCGATTGCATCGCCTGAAAAAGGGAACTTGTTTGCCAAATTTGTTGTTAAAAATTAAAAGCTTGCCGCGAGGACGTTGGATTGGTTAGCGAGAAAGATCATTTTAAGGAAGTTTTTAATTAAAATTATTAAATCAATTTATTGCAAGCTATCTATAATGTTAATAATGTGTATTAAATATATACATTTTTTCAGACATAGAAAGCAAGAACTTATCAAATATAATTTGAAATAATTGACTTTCAGACTAATTCTGTTAAGAAATGTACAAACTTATACTTATATTATTAATTTTAAAGCCATTCCTTGCTTGAAAATTCCGCAATTATATTTTTATATGATTAAAGTACAAACATAAAGTACTTTCAAGGGTATCATAAGTTTACAAACAGTACGAAATATCAAAATCGTGTGCTATTATGGCCTACTCCAAGTTCAATTCCAAGAGATGGATGGCAGCAACCACAAAAAGAGTCGGTCACAAAGCGTGTATTCGACAACGAAGCAATTAACATTGATAAACCCCTAAATGCTGTATCGCAAACACACTTGAATCTATCAAGATATTTGGGTATCCGTGTCTATCTAAACAAAACGTATCATTATCTAAGCCAAATAAAGTGCACTGAGGTCAGTCGAGGCGAGCTAAGAGATGCAGGCGAGTGCAGATGCGAGTATCTCAAACTATATTTAAATCAGCCGGCTAGTAGATCATAAAAGCAAACACTCGGGCGAGAGAGTTGAATCGTTAAACTGCGACGACCTTGGGGATCGAGTATCTAAGTATCTAAGAGTCTCAGACCGAGTGCTGGCCCCCGATCCATTCCCACGCCTCGCCACCGCATTCGCAGCCAATAAATTGACTCGTAGGAAAGCAAATAAAGTAAAAACCGGGGCGTAAACATTTGGCAATAAAGCGCGGCACAAGCGGGGCGAACTGTTCCGCGCAGAATGTGTTGTTTACATACTGGCTTTTTGACATTTTGTTGCTAATTGCACGACTCGGCCAAGGCACTCAGTAGTCGGTAGTCGCAGACTATGAATGCTGGGCTTTTGATCAGTTCTTTTTTTGGCGGAAGTGATTGGCCGTAAAAGAATTTCCTACTTATCACGGGGAACAGTCATCAATTAAGCTTAGAGAGATGCCAGATGCCAGAGATCTGGCTTTCAAAGAGCTCCATTCCTAGGCCAACAAGGCACTCGCATTGAGGCTAAAAAGAACTTTGAGTTTGGGTTTTTGTTTTGGGATTGCGTGTTAAGTGCTTGGCATTGTTCTCTCGCAAGCCAAATTATAGGCCAAGCCCAGGACCAATGTGTGGCTTTGTCAAATTTTAAGGTGTCAAGACTCGCCTCTCCGATGAGGTCACCTCCCCTCCACATTTCACATGACAATCGCTTCACGTCATCCACGGTAATGCAGCTTCAGCCCGAGTTCCAGTCGTGAATTGTATGCAAATCTAATCCGCACTCATGGGCAAAGTTGTTAATTAATTGTCGTTTGACTGTTTATCGCTTAACGTTTTCCGCGGCCCTAGCCAAGATCAATTGATTGATCATATGACTCACATCCCAGCTTAGGAAGGTGTAATTCATATTTAAATAGACACGGCGATGAGGGAGTTCTGGCAATAAATCACTAAGATGCTAAGGTCAGAAAAATATAGTATGTGTAGATGATTGATGATCTTTCGAGTTTGCTATCAAATACTTATAGTAAAAGCACTTATAAAATATACTATATGTATACGAAAAAAGTTTTCATTATTATATCTGTTTCTAAGATACAAAACTGTAGGTATTTACATTTCTTAGTTCAAACTATTTTTCATAAGACTAAACCCAATTGGACTGATTGACTATAATTACTAATACTAAGTAATAGCATTAATTAGTTTTCAATTAGGCAAGTCTCAAAAACAGGTTGACACTCTTCATACAACAATTTTTAATGTCAGACTAGATAAGATCTGGTTAAATCCAGTCATCAACTATTTAAAAACGGGTTAAAAGCAAAAACTGAATGGATGAAGCCTTCCTTATTTCGGGCTGAGTAAAAACTTTACTACCGGTCATAAAAGACTGAAACTAATAAACTGCAACTTTATTTTAGCATGAAATAGCTTTGACAACCTGCTTTAGTAATGTAAGTCAGCTCAGATATTTAAGCAGAAAATATAATGTATGTATAATATATCATTTTTTATGCCGTAAGTTTGTATCTAAGTGAACTTTCAGCTTAAATAATTAGATATTAATTTAATTAACTGTGGGTCAAATATACGAAAATAAAGCTTTTAAAGTATTCACTGCCCCAATAGAGAAACATTCGATTTCTAAAAATATAAGTTCGAAATCCTGATGTGATGGCGAAATTCTAACGCCAAATTCGGATTTGATGCGCCGAATTCCTTCGGGAATAAAACCCATCTTTCCAACAACTCACAAAACACTATATTTATAGACCTGTATAATCGAATAAAGCTTCTTCAGGTCTAGTAGGCCATCCCTAATTTTTATTTGTGAATGTTCGCTTAGAATATTTATTTTATCATTCAGCACGGTGACTTACATTTTTTTTATTTTTTTATTTTATTTATTTACTTATACCTTTGACCTGTTCGGTACATGAAGACTGGTTGCAAGTCTGCACATTGAACTTTTTATTATTATATTTTTAATTTATTTTGTTTTTTAATTTAATTTAACTTTATTTGTACTGATGAGATATTCATCTAAAGGATTATGGTATTTGATTTTTGTGTTGTTCGTTTTTATACCCTTGCAGGGTATTATAGTTTCAGTCAAAAGTTTGCAACGCAGTGAAGGAGACATCTCCGACTCTATAAAGTATATATATTCTTGATCAGCATCAACAGCCGAGTCAATCTAGCTATGTCCGTCTGTCGGTCTGTCCGTCTGTCTGTCTGTCTGTCCGTTTCTACGCAAACTAGTCCCTCAGTTTTAAAGCTATCTGAATGAAACTTTGCAGTTAGTCTTCTATAAACTCTCACTCGTACATATGTCGGAACAGGCCAGATCGGACGACTATATCATATAGCTTCCATAGGAACGATCGGTAAAATTATCGAAAAAAAATTATAATATGTCAGTTTTCAATACAATTCCACCAAATTTGATATTTGGCCATTAATTATTATTCTAGAATTTCTGTTTTAATTTCATAAAATATCGGATTTGGCCAATTATTATTATTTCAGAATTTCATTTTAATTTTATAGTTCAATTGCAATCTGCAAGGGTATATAAACTTCGGTGAGCCGAAGTTAGCTTCCTTTCTTGTTTTTAGTATTTTTGTATTGTATAAGAATATGTTCAATGGTTGCACATAAAAAACTTTCAAAAAATCAGGGTAATAATAAAAAATTCATAGTTTCGCTATTTCTTAACATATTTTAATCGGCAAGGGTATATAAGTTAGCTTCCTTTCTTGTTTCATATCGAATGATTCTGTAGTCGTTGGGGACTTGGGGCTTTCCTTTAATTTATTACGCTTCCTTTAGCTGTTTCGCCATGATAATTTTTATTTAACCATAAATGGTTGATCGATCATATTGATCTGTTTCTGGTTCTTTGGTCTTCATCTTCTTCGGTACTATCTTCTTTGCCACTAACTTCATTTAGATCGACTTTAATTAATAAAATAAAAATAGCACAATCTACTACTTGTAAATAAATTATTTTTTTGAAAGAAAATATAAAAAAACATCAAGATTACAAATCTCACAAATGTTACCGAAAACACAAATTTTTTTCGATTATTTTTTGTAGTTTCTTATTGCTGTTAACGTTTCCATGTCGTACTTAAATAAGATAATAGTTAAAACTTCTTTAGCCGCTGTCCTAAAAGTACTAAGACCGTATTCAGTTTCCACTTTCATTTACATTCACCGCTAAATCATAGATGAGAGATTGCTAAACGAGCAATTAGCATTACGGGTGCGAGTATGTTCGGTTGGCTACACGGAACTAATGATGTCGCTGGCTCTGACCACAACATTGTCTCGAATTAACTTATACAACAGACTTTTACTGCTGGCGGCCGGCGGGGAAAACCATTACTAACTCGGGCAGGGTAAGGCGGCGGAGTGGCTGCTGAGGAAATTGAAATGTTGGTCCCTCGTAAATTACATTTAATTAGCCTTGCGATAAGCAGGCATGGATATAGCCGAGCTAACAACGCCATCGATCTCCGATCTCCATTGCAGAACATACTCGATCGATTCAATCCGGGAGCCAGGCAGCTGATCGCGGCGGGCAAAAGCTACCTCAAGGCGTTGCACGGTGAGTATGAGTACAGGTATGAGTGGCAGTGCCAGTACATACTGTATAACACCATAATCGACTGCTGCGAGTGGGTACAGCTAACTAATTTGCAATGCATTCCATGCCATTTCATGCAACAGGTGCCGCAACCGCCTCGCGTCTATTCAATGAAGCATTGGCCAAGATTGCGATGAATGCCCAGCAGAGCGGAACGGGCGATATTGGTAAGAGTTTCTGGGCCAAAAGCAAATGCAGGCTCCCTTTTCCCCTTAAACTTATTTTTTATCCTGCAATGTTGTTGTTTTTTCGCTCAGGTTCGGCTTTAATGAGCGTTGTGAATGTCAACAAAGAAATACAGGAACAGCAAATGAACATTGTAAGTATACTGCGAGTTAATAATAAATATAGTATAGAAAAATATAGAAAATGTAATATTTACAATACCGTTCTTGGTGTTTATCTTCTAAATATTTTATAAAATTGTATAATTACTAATTAATTAAACCTGCATTTTTCAATGCAGGTTGTTAGCACACGGTTTACTCTTTTTTATTTAAATAGTAAAATGCTCAAAAATACTTTTAGATTTTCAAAATATTTATGTAACATTTTTCGGTAAATTTACCAATTTATTTAATCACTTGGCAACTTGCTTAAGAAAGAAAGAAATTATTTAGAAAGTAATTAAATTACTTTACAATTGGTTTTATTTAATTTTTGTTTCCCCATATCCTCGCAGCTAAAAGCTTTCTACGTGGATCTACTGGTGCCATTGGAGACAAACCTGGAGAAGGACACGAAGGTGGTACAGCATGAGCAGAAGAAGTTCCTGCAGCAGCACAAGGTGCGCATGGAAAGCTACCAAAAGGCCGTTTCCACCATGAAGAAGCAGCGCAAGAAAAAGGCCACGCCCGAGAACACCGAAAAGGAGCTGAGGGTAAGCTAAGGATAATATGCCCATGCGATATGCAGAGTCTCATAAAAAACACTTTCCCACAGAGTTTACAAGTGCTGGAGGATCAGAAGAAGAAGCTGGATACATTCTGCGATCAAAGCTACAAGAATGTGAGTTCATTGGCTGCACAGTAAAAAAATTAAAGGATGTTTAAGATACATTACATATATTTAGCTTCGAAACTCTTTTCACACTAATAAGCTTAAAAAATTTGGACTTAAAGTATAAACTATATTCCAGTAAAGACTATTTTCTGGCCTATTTTAACTTCTTTAACATTTGGATATTTTAAAATAATTTTTTCTATGTATGACTCATTCCCACTTCCGTTCCGTCGAAAAGGCCATGACACAGGAGCGGCGACGGTATGGATTCGTCTTGGAGCGCCAGTGCTCCATCGCCAAGCACTGGATGGCCTACCACACCACCGGCAAGACGGTAATTGATAATAATTTCGAAAATTGGCAAGAGATTGCCGCTTCTCGTGAGATCATTCCCCCGGCCGCGTACGAGAGCGGCTATGGCAGCAGCAGCAACGGCCAGAATATCAGCGGCAACATGCGACGCCTGGTGAGTCATCCCCGCCCATCAGGGCAACCTGATTCGATCTGATCCTATCAAATTGGGCGCTAACCACTGTGTTAACTGCTATGAAATATCTTACTCACGAGCTAAATAAGAAGAAATATTGGGATAAAATAAGAAGAAAAATTAAGTTTGAAAGAATTTAGGAATAGAATTTAAATAGTTTCAGACAAAACATCCTAAAGAAAATTAGAAGGAAAGTTGTTTGTTTTAAACTAAATCATCACAAATATTAAAAAGAACAGTATCCATGTTAACATTACAGCTTAATTTGTCTTTTTTATATATTATATATAACATAATAGTAAATACACAGCCTTACTTGTCTTCGGACAAAAGATCAGTTGATGATCTTCCATATAGTCCAGTCCCGATTATTGCAGAATAAATCTAGGTGATTAGACCACAAAGAAAGCTCATATAAAAGTAAATAATTAATTCATTTCGCTTCAATTTTTTAATTTTATTGCTGATAAAATCCAACATAATTTAATAAATAAAAAAATGTTCCTCGTATTCTATAATTTAACTAAGACTCATTTTTTCCAGGAGCGGATAAAGGACGGAGACGATGAGCAGCTGCAGGGCCACGGCGCCCAGCTAAAGAAGTCGCGCAGCATCGACGCCCCCTACGGCGACATGCGTACTCTGCACGAGCGGGAGAACATTTCCGGAATGGGCGGGGCCGGAGCCTCGCACTACGCCCAAAACTCACTGCCGCGCGCTAAGTCCGACTTCAATCTGGCCTTGGTAGGCACTGGAACGAGCTCAGGTAGGAATCGATCAATATTCTATATATTTCTCTAAAATAGAGTTTACATGCCATTATTCTTTTAAACAAAAAGCCCAGAAAATGAATTTAATCAAATTATATTTGAAAAGTAGGTATCCCCAATTTATTGACATTAAATTATTTTCAACTTATGAAGAAGAATTTTTTGTACACGCTTAAATTTTCAAATGATTTAAAAAATACGAAACAAAGGGAATATTTTTAATATCAGTCACAGTAAAAAAATAAAAAAAAATACATATATAAATATTTAAATATTTGAAAACATTGAAATTAGCTTTTTTATTACTCAGATCACCTAATAACTATCCTTTCCTCCAAAAATCAGATTCAACTTTTTTCTGCTTTGCACATTTTTTTTAGCACTTATAAATGTTTAAATATAATTATTCAGCAAAAAAGTTAATAATTAAACAAAAACATTTTAAAATTGGATCAAAAAGTATGCGAAAATGCCTTTTGCGCGTCTTTTTATTTGAAATCATTTTAGAGCGATTTATGTAAAAATATATTACACACAATCAAATTTATAATTTTTTTAATAATTAAACGCTTATTTGACAGGCAACAAACACAAGATCATCGAGGAGCAGCTGGCGCCTTTGGGTGACGACCAGCGTGGCGATCAGCGGCCACTGGTGAAGGCTCTCTACGCCTACATGCCCTCCGGGGAGAACCAGCTGTCCTTCGAGGAGGGCGACCGCATTGCCCTGGTGGGCGGCAAGGCCAAGGGCTGGCAGTTTGGTGAGAATCTGCGGACCCAGCACTTCGGCTGGTTCCCCGTGGCGTATACCAATGCGGAGTCTACCGAGTCGTCGGTCTCCGGCGGACGGCGGTACGAGAACATGTTGATGAGCTACGAGCGTAATGGAGGTGGATCGGGATCCGGTTCCGGGGCAGGAGGTCTACGGAACTACCAGCAGCAGCAGCAGCAGCAGGACTATGAGGCCCAGCTGGAGCTGATGGAGAGCCATGAGGCCACGTACCGGCGACGACGCAACCACAGTGCCGAGGAGTCCTCGCCAACGCGTATGTTTGGCGACACTATCAAGCAGCAGAAGAAGTACCGCGCCGGCTCTGGAGCTAATCCACGTCCAGGTCCGCCACCTACGCTGCCTGCTCCCGTGCCAGTGCCCAGCGGACAACTGAGCCAGTCCTCCCGAATGCTGAACAGCTCGCAGAGCTTCTGCGCCACCAATGGAGGCGTCCCGTCGGCAGTGGAGAGGCGCAAGCAGAAGCTGTTGAACGGCGTCCAGGTAGGCAGTACATTTGAATCGAACCAAGGGGCGTCCATCTAATGTTTTTCTTTGCAGAGTCATCCTTCGGGCAAGTCCGGAGTTGCCGCGAAGACCTCGCTGCACAGCAGCAACGACAGTGGATTCGCCAATGAGCCACCCCCACAGCCAGAGGTGGACTACTCCGATGAGGAAGCTGCCACACAGAGAGTTCCCATACGGTAAGTGTAGTAGGAAAACCACGGCTTGGAGAGAAAAAAAATCTTTATATTTAAAAAACGTTCAACTTTATGAACTCTTTGACTTTTTTGAAATAATCTAATAAATAAAATAATAAAGTCCTTGCTCTTCAAGTCGAGTCGCAGCATCCCGCTTTTGCACCCAATTTGTTGTGACTAATTCTAGCACTTATCATTGCCATTCTATTTTTTCTGATTCTTGCCTGATGTATAGTGCCATTCTTTAAATAATTCAATTTATTTTCATTTGCTTTTTTCCGTTCTGATTTGATTTCATGTATCGCCATTTATGCTCTGTTGCCATCCTTTGTGTTAACCACCCAAAAACGCATCCCGAAACACACACTCAAAACACACCGATACCACCACCACACAACCCAAAAACACAAAACCGAATACCCCCGCGAATCCACAAAAACCAGACGACGGGCGGACACCAATTCGCACACCCACACGGTTCCCCGGGACGTGGCTTCGTGGACGCTGAATCGCAATTTCCGGAATAGCGTGGACAGCCAGATTGACGACAAGAGTCTCCATCGTCTAAGCCGACAGAGCGGAGCGGGCAAGATGCGCTACGACCTGATCGCCTCGGACGACGAGATCCTGCAAGCTTCCAGTGCCGGTTTGAAGCGCACGAAGTCCTTCTGGAAGTTCGGCGGTGGCCGCAGCGGCGAGGATATCCTGGCTGGCATGTCTTTGTGGCAGCACCGCGATCTGGTGGCGGCCCCCAATCTTGAGGACATGCGCGACAGGGATGACTTAGAGCGGCGCTCTGATGAAGAGCGCAACGGTACGCTGACTAAGTCTCATAATTCCAGCTCATCGCAGGAGAAGCAGGGAAGGGGGCGCAAGGACAGTCTGACCAGCACCGAGCCCTACGGAGATGAGGATGAAAACCTATACGGAGTGAGCCCACAGCAGCCACAGCAGATGCAGCCGCAGAGGAGCAGCTATACGCCCAAATCACGCATGAAGATTATGAAAACCATCGAAATAGACATTGAGGAACCCACGGAGAGCGAGCGGCTGAGCACTATGCGCCGCGGCCAGTCGCAAGAGCAACAACAGCAGCAGCAGCATCGCAAACTAGACAAGCAGGCCTCAGCAGGATCACAGCACAAGTCGCAGACTCTGAGCCGCTCCAAGCCCACCCAGCATCAGCAGCAGCAGCAGCAACAGCAGCAGCAGTTCCCCCAATCCACGGACGAGGGCGAGAGCGATGATCACGGAACCCTGAAGCTAAGCGATGTGAACAACTTCTTTGACGAGGGCAAGGGTAAGAGCCATGGCCATGGCCACGGGCTGGTCATGAAGACGGTGAAGCGACAGGACATACTCAAGCAGTACTACACCAGCGAAGACGACGAAGAGTCGGATGCGGAGCTGAAGTCAACCAGCTCAGACCCGTACGACTGCATAGTGATCAACGATCACCTGGTGCGCAAGGACGACAAGCTGCGTCGCCACCATCAGCAACACCAGCAGATGGAGTTCCATACTTTCCGCTCCTCCACGTCTACCACGGCGACCAACACGCTGAAGAAGGGCTCGTCGAAGGAGCAGGACAGCACCCTGACCCGCAACTCAACCGCCAGCTCGGGCGCCCCAACAGCCACAATCCTGCCGCGCACCCGCCTCCTCAAGTCATCCGCCTCCTCCGGCAACAATATCAGCAGCAGTGCCACCCTGGAACGGAACTCGAAGAGCCTCGCGGGCAACAAGAGCTATGGGCCGTGGTACGACTTTTGGGATCAGGAGCAGCACGGCCAGAAATCGTCGAGTGCCAAGCTGAAGTAAGGATCGGCACGAGTACGGGATGACAATAAAGTTTCGCCGTCTTCTTACCGGATAAGAAAATGAGCAGAGAGTGAGAGAGAGAGAGAGTGCGGGACGTGGATTCAGCGAAAGGGCTGACAGTAAACCCTACACCTTATCCCAGCCCCTTTCCAGTTGCCTTGTATTTTTTTGTTAAACTTAAGACACAGTTACCCTGTAAAATGATAGCCTAAGTCAAGCTATGTTTCGTTTGTTCTATGTACATATCTTATATTAATTTTAAAGCGAACCTATCATAAATACCCGTGTGGGTACGTCAACAGGCGGCAGTAGCAGAAACTGGGTTGAATATCAGAGGAAACTCCACAGAACGAGGACCCCCTCTACTAGTTATCCGCTCTCCATTGAGCTTCGGTGCCTGAACCCATACTATATACACAAATCATTAAATTTAATTTTGTTAAGAACTGAGCTTGCGCCCCATTTCATTTTTTGCCCAAGTCCCCGAGTAATGCGAATGCAATTTGATTTTTTAGCAGGCGCGGTATTTACCGCAATTTTTCCATTGGTTACTGACCAGTAGCGATTCCGTGTCTCCCAGCTAGCCCCACTATACCCCGTATTAGGTTGAGCTTCCCGCCGTAAGTAGAGATGTTCCATCGAGGCGATTAGGAGCCACCAGGCCACACTGCTTATCAGGACGAGTCCTTGATCTTTTGCAGAGCCTCTCAGTTCGCCACCGTCAAGTTACGGCACACCAAGACCAACGACCGATCGGCCCCGATGATCTATCGTAGCGTGAACAAGTAGCAACGACAGCAGAGGAAGGTGGAGTTCTCCCTGTGACCATTCGGTCCTGCCAGAAGATGAGGAACCCAAAGCTCCAGCCAAAACCATGCCCCGACCCTCCACTCTCCACATGACACAACATATTATATAGTAAAGACATTATCAGTTAGTACTTCCAGCAGCTGGTGGGCCTGGTAGTCATTAAGTCGTACTGTTTGTTAAACATTCTGTTTTGTATGTACTTTTATGTTAAAGTTCGAAATGTATGTATATTCAATTACCTTAATAATGAATAAACCTTTTTCATTGTAACTGAAATCATTTTTGCTATAGGATGCATGGGATTCGGAGGATATAGGTTATTATTTGGTTTTTGTAAGCATGAATGAAGTGTACAGTGCTGCAATAAGATGATGATGAAATAGCGCACGTAATAAATTATTTTATGAGGTCTCTGGTCAAAAACTATTAATATTTTAAAACGTCCCCAGTTGCCTTTCAGTTATAAGCAAATTCAAATCAATTGGGCGGGAAGCAGGAAGATAACGATAGGATTTAGCCGATTATTTATGGGACGGCGAAATGTATCATACGCGTACACCAAAACAACTTGATTACTGATTATTGAGTCATCACTGATCAGTGATCATTTTGTTCTGGTGAACGCAACCAATACCAAGATATGCCTGAAGACGCGTTAGTGCATTCCTACGTGATGCCGGTTGGCTTCAGTGTTGCCAGGCTAAGACCTTTAGTATAAGCTAGATTTTGCCTAAAAATAAGCTAAAACTGGCTAAATATAAAAATAAAACAGACAACTTTTAAAAAGATTATTGTGGCGAAACGGCTTAAGATAGCTTAAAAATTTAAATGTCATATAATGATACAACATTTGAAGAATTTATAAAAACAAATGAGTTTCTTAAAATAATTTACAGGTATGGAGCTATTAAGAATCTTTCGGTATCATAAAAATATATTGCTAGAATATGCAAGATGAATAATAAAGTAAGCTATTTTTAAAGCTATAAGCTAGTTGCAAGCTTTATAAGCTTTTCCATTTTCAAATATGGCAGCGCTGGCATGGTCCAAAAATAAACAAAACCCAAACCGGCAATGAACGGATCCTGGAAGGTGGTGCTGCCCGTGGGCTTTGTGCTGTACAGCCTGCCACTGTTCCTGCGGGTAAACGGCACTTCGGACTACGTAATCGACGAGGAGTTCCACATTCCGCAGGGCTTGGCCTTTTGCCGGAAAGAGTTTGATGTGGTAATGAAAAGATTGGATCAGCAGGTATTTAGTTGATTATTCGCCACTTTTCTCTTTTAGTGGGACCCAAAAATAACGACGTTTCCGGGCCTGTACCTCATCGCCCTCGTTCTCAGCCCGTTTAACTTATGCACGGTGACGGGGCTCCGACTGCTGAGCTTGGCAGGCGCCGGATTGAATATCCTACTGCTGTACAAGATCCGAAGGCGCGTCCTGGCCGGATCCGGCGGCAACTCTTACGCAGCCCACGAAGCGATTACGCTGTCGGTGCTCCCGCCTCTCTACTTCTTTGGCCACTTGTACTATACGGACACCCTTTCGCTGACAATGGTGCTCCTGTTCTATAACTGCTGGCAGCAGGAGGCGCACCTGCCGGCGGCCGTGTTCGGGGCAGCCAGTGTACTTATGCGCCAGACAAACATAGTGTGGATATGCATGGGCACCGGCATGACCGTACTGGACACGCTAGTACAGCAATGCGCCCGCACTCGGGCAGTGCCCAAGGGCAAAATTCGGCTGTTAGGCAAGGAGGTGGGTACTAACTTTGGTTTTAATGTTTTCCACCTTTAAGGGACCTTTACTTTCAGATGTGGCTGCAACTGTTTAGTAGCCCCCAACTGATATGCAATTGCATCCTCAGCATATTGGCTAAGTGCTGCTTTTACGCCTCGATAATTTTGCCCTTTGTTGGATTCATCTGCATCAATGGATCTATTGTGGTCGGCGACAAGAGTGCCCACGAGGCCACCGTGCATCTGCCGCAGCTTTTCTACTTCGCCATATTTGCAGCTGGCTTTGGGATATCCAACACTATGCGTCAGATCCGCCCCGCAGTAGACTTAATCCGACGGAATCCGGTGCGCTCGGTGATGGTTTTGCTGCTGATCCTTCTGGTGGTGTATCTGAACACCGAAGTGCATCCATATCTGCTGGCCGATAACCGGCACTACACATTCTACGTGTGGAGCCGGCTATACGGCCGGTTCTGGTGGTTCCGCTACGCCATGGCCCCGGTTTACCTGCTATCGATCTGTGTGCTCTTCTGCGGACTACGTCACATGCCCGACAGTTTTAAACTGATGTTTCCCCTTAGCCTGGTGCTTGTGCTCTGTTTCCAACGGCTCCTAGAGCTTCGCTACTTTCTGGTGCCTTACATCCTCTTCCGGCTTAACACGCGACACACGCGAAAGGGCCTCGCCGAGTGGCTTGAACTAGGCGCTCACCTGCTGCTCAATGTGGCCACCTTCTACGTATACTTCACAAAAGAGTTCTACTGGCAAAATTATCGCACTCCTCAGAGGATTATCTGGTAACTACAAACATTCCCTGTAAACTCAAAATAAAGACTTGTCGGCATTTTCAATATTGCTTTTATTTCGATGCATTGCTACTTGAGTAAGAAATCGCTCTACGTTTTTGTTTTCGATATAAAATTAGAGACGAGTTCTATTAATTTTAGATATTAAGATGGTTAATAATAAATATAAAATCGTACGGGTTTTACGCTTGGACTTTTTGCCGTCTGATTGGATATTAGACGTACATATGCAGAGGAGCCACAGAAATCATCGTAGATTTGAAATCCATTGAAAATTTACCAAAAAGTAGCAAGAAAATACTGTATTTGAAATTTTGGTGCACTTTTTAAATGGATTTTAAGTACACATCGATTATTTCTGTGGCACAACATGCATTCCCTACAAATTCCTGGCCAGATATCGAACCTCCATAATTGGCAAGTAAATATATATATAAAATGTGTTATTATAAATATGTATATACTTAGGAGCTAACAAATTGGACTTCAATAGATAATACTGCAGATAAAATACAATTGATAAACACTTTGAGCATGCTGAGAGAGAACCTACACAATGTATAAAGTAAGGACAAGTAAATAATGCTGATCGCGTTGTTGTCAAAAAAACTAGGCAAGAAATGCAATGCTACTGACTAAATCTAAAATGCTAATAAAATGAGCACACTCTTGGAGCAAAGACCTTATAACAAGGGCCTTACTATTAAGGTCTTTGCCTGGAGCGTTGCTGTACTGGCAAATCGGGATCCCCGCTTGGCACACAACCCAAATGAATCGCCTCGCCTAATCGAAGGCTACCTTGCGGGTGAAAGAGGTCAGGGATGAGATTTCGCTGGGATTGGAATCGGATGGCAGGTGACTGAATTCGATTTCCTCACTGGCCGCCGATGCAACAATGTTCTCATTGGACTGCGTGGTCTCGTCGCTGTGATGCATTGTCGGCCACTGCTTGTGGCTGGGGGCGTACAAAATGAGCAGGGCGAAGATGTAAATATTCCACATGCCATAGACGCCGGTCAGGAAGGCGGAAGTCAGCTGGATCTCCACGTTGTCATTCCACTGCCACTGTCCCTCCGCCATTTGACCCATTATGAAACCGGCTACGGTCAGAGCAGCGCACAGCAAGGTGGCCAGCATCAGGAATTTGAATCGATAGATGAGACCTACAATTTATAGAAATATAGAGCTCAATTTCCAAAAAAAAAAAGAAAATTGTTTTCAAATTAAATTTACTTACCCTCATAGTGCAGTCGTCGGGCCTGGGACATAGATGGCAGCGAGGTGCGCTTGTCGCCAATGTTCCTAAACACCTTCCAAATCATGTAGCACAGAAAGAGGAAATAGATGGCGGCGGACACTCCAGCCAGGACGATGAATGTCATGGCTACCTTGGCACCCAGCGGCGTGGTCCAGATGGAGTAGAAGGGGTTGCGCAGCTGAACGCCCCTCTCGCAGATGTCGAAGACAAACAGGGAAATGCAGCCGACCACCACAGCAGAGAGGTGCTTCCAGTAGCGTGATCGAATCGTGGACTTGTTGGGCGCATCTTGGATCAGCATGTGCTCGCCGGCGAAGACCAGCCAGAAGGAGAGCAACATGGCGTAAAAGATTCCCTGGCGGATGTCGCTCAGCAGCAACATGTAAGGCATCTCCACAGCCAGCGATAGGTACTCCAGCGGCAGGTTGAGAAAGGTCAGGGCACCTCCGAGATAAATCAGCATGTACTCAAGCAGCGCCGGCGAGCGCTGCAGCAGATGTACGCGCCTCCAGAACCAGATCATAATGCCCACCACAAAGGGAAACAGCACCGTTTTCAGCATCAGCCAGATCTGGGTGAAGCCTCCGTTCTGGTGGATCGCCGTCAGCGTGAGATCGTGCATGTGGCCAAACTGCAGGTTCATCTGTCGGGGTGTGTCGAGCGGGAAGCGCAGGTTCAGCAAGTAAAAGCTGTGGTGCAATGCGCCCAGCTCAAACAGCGGGATCATATCACAGGAGTAGATTGTCTCTGTGGACCCCACATGTTCGGTGACACAGTCCAGGTATCGGTGTTCCACTCCGTGTGCATACAACTTCCAGGCGTTGTCGGAATCGCCCTTGTTGCGGTACGCCAGGCGAATGTCAATGGTCAGCTGCAGCTCCTTCGGCGGCTCTCGCAGCTCCGACGAGGAGTCGTAGCCGAACTCCACTTGCAGCACTCCGATAAGATTCTGCTGCCATCGAGAGTAGTCCAGGTCTCGTTGCTCGCGAGGCAGTGGCATCTGGAACACGTGCACTAGCTCGTTGGCCATCTTCATGGGATCCTTCTCCACCTCCTCCCGCGTGACCGGAGTGCAAGCGCCTGCACCGCGCGAGTACAGTAGGAAGCCAGTGTCGTTCTGACGGGAATGATCCTCGCGACACAGCGATCCCAGCACGGTCACATGGCCAGCGGGCAGGGGGGCGTATAGACCACCCAGGAGGAAGCACAGCACCTGGCACAGCAGCAGGCTGGCCACCAATATGGACAGCTTGCGGCCGCTTAGGTTCTCCAGTATGGTGCCCGACATCCTAATCACTTCAGCGCGTGGAGTGGAGCTGCCTTGTCCCTAGTTCGTTGCACCTCGTCGCGTCGCGTAGGTGAGTCCAATGTAAACAATTGATGCACTTGTAAATATATCTTCAAAAGCGCCGCCTCGGTTTTGTTTAGAAAAAAAATTCCACAATGGTCTGTGTTGGCAGTGTTGCCAGTTTAGCTTATTATAAGCTAGTGCTAACATATTTGACAATGAAATAGCTTATGAAGCTTGCAACAAGCTTATTGCTTTAAAAATAACTTGTTTTACTATTAATCTTTCATGTTGTAGCAAAATAAAGTTAGTGACATAGACGCTTTGTTTTATAAAATTAATATTGTTTCATGTATATTTTGTTTGTTAGCTATTTTTTGTTATTTTTAACTTTTTTCTCAATCTAGCTTATTTCAGAACCCACCACTGGTAAAACTGAAAGAAAAAAAATACTGAAAATGGAACCGTAATCAGGGTTTTTTTAAAAGACAGTATCTAGACAGTAAAACATTTCGCAGGGAAAATGTTTAAATCACAGTATCCAGACAGTAAAACACCGTTTTTAAGCAGTAAGAGAGAGAGCGAGAGGCAAATAATTGAAAACGGCTGTTCGTGAGCGGCGGTTTTAATGGTCGGTATCCAAACACGAACACAATATACTAGAAAAGTGTGCGGCACTTTTTTAGTATTTCCCAGGGTTTGAATTTACTACTCCATAGCAGCGAGATTCATAAAAATGTTGCTATGCTATAGCAGGCGCTGTCACTTTCACGAGAGCAGTAGGAAATGCTCTGGGGGATCAGTAGCCTTAGTAAAAATTTTTGAGCAAGATGAGAGCAGAGCAATTGGAATTTTAGTATGTGATCCGCTCTCACAAGTTGCCATCCGAAACGCAAATAGAGAAAATAATTTTGGAAATTGAAAATTTTTCAAGTATAAGTTCATTCGTTGCGTAATAGTGGTATCAGGAAATAAAGCCAAGAAGATTTTAAAATACTTCGATGAGCTTGATGTTGAGCTATATTTTGGTCCGCTCCTCCTGTTGTCTTCTTGTAGTCACGATTATGTTTAGTACCAACCTAAGTCAGTAAGGAAGGCTGGGAAAAAAAGAAATATAACAATTAACAAAAACAAATACATTTAATTATATAAACTGTATTTATTCTTCTAAAATAAATTCGACGTTCATGGCATGATCTATTATTTGAAATATATAACGGAACTGCAAGAGACAGATTGACATAGGGTCGAGAACAGCCTGTTTTTTTTTTAAATTTGCCGTTCTTTTTTACGTCCCGATCGGGAAACACTATATAGTATGTATATTGTTTTCGTGTCTGGATACCGACCTATAAAACGGCCACTCACGAACAGACGTTTTCAACTATTTGCCTCTCACTCTCTATCAATGCCTAAAATCGGTTTTTTACTGTCTGGATATTGTGCTTAAAAATATATTTTCCGCCAAGCGGCTACCAAGGATCATATTATTTTCCCACTAGATCTAGCTAATTTCTAATATTTAACTTGTTCTGTTAATTCTGACCTCATTTTTCTAATTAATTAAAAAAATAATAATAATATTTCTCGGTTATAACATGGTTTTCTGCATTTATTCGAGAGCTTATACTAGAGGTAATAACCTGGCAACACTGTGAGTTAGTGTGCTGATAATATATCGCATTATCAATATATATCGATATTTTTACTCTCCGCCCAAGACTGCGGAAATATACTAAAAAGTGACTATTAAAATATGCTGCACTTCAGCCCTGAATTGTTCTGTGTTAAGCACAGTATCCAGACAAGAAAACGTTTCGTAGCGGAACAAAATGTTTAATCTTTTAAAGTGTGACCGCTGTATTCACTTGTTCGTTGGCATTTTTCGAGGGCAATGATGCGAGCATACTTTCTTGAAACCAGCTTAATTTAAAACTTAGGGCATGTCTAACATTTAATGCTTTGTTTTGAAAAATATGTGTCCCTAAGCAAATGGCATGCATTCTAGCGACTCAGCCTCCACTAGACAGCTCCCAAATGTGATAATATAACAGCAATCTAGAACACCTGTACAAGGAAACCGCATATTTGAATGTGGGTTTTAATTAGCATGAATGAATCGGTGTCCGGTTCAGGAAAGAGCAAGCTCAGGCTTAATTATTTATTATTTATATTTTTACTATTCCTTTTCAGGTCCTCCCCTCATCTTCGCAAATTAATATAATTGCCCAAATCCAAAAATGTTGTATTTGCCTCTGCCTTAATTTAATTATATAATTGAACTGAATTTACTTTTATAAACTAAATTCGACGTTTCCACGCATTTTTCTTCATGGATCGATCCATATTTTAAATATATATAGGAACTGCAATAGACAGAGCGAGAGGCAAAGGGTTGAGAACAGCCTGTTTTATTAAAATTTGTATTCTTTTTTGCACCCGCTCTGGAAATACTAATAAAAATCTCCTAACGCCACACACTTTTTTAGTATATTTGTTTTCGTGTCTGGATACCGACCTTTAAAACTGCCGCTCACGAACAGCTGTTCTCAACTATTTGCCTCTCGCTCTCTCTCACGGCTTAAGAACGGTGTTTTCGTGTCTGGATACTGTGCTTTAAAATCAAGTATACTGCGCGACTATATCTTTTTCAAATGACATATGCAATTACTATTAGTAATAATAAATAAACATGCACCTTCTCATTTATACAGCATTTGAAAGTTAAATATTACTTTATTATAAGATACTTGTTCTATTTAGGCATTTACTCGGACAAACAGGCGATTTAAAATGGAGCAAATAAAAAAATATATGTTACAAATTTCTAAAAAAATAGCAGAATATAATGTAATCAACGCAGGGGAACAAAGTAATTACAAAAATAAAAATTTGTAAAAAAATTTTTCGTCATTTATCTTTTAAAAAAAAACTTGTTTTTTGTTAACTTTCCCAGAAATTAAATTGTAGGTGACAGGAAATGTAAAGTATTCAATATTGTAAATTCCCCAGAAAATTTTAAACTGTGCCGCCAGCCATATGAGGGTGGAGCAATGTTGTCCCATCAACATTACGCCCTCTCACAAACAGCTGTTCCCGATCGACAGGTGGCCAACAGCTGACAAGGAGACGGCAAATATGCGACATTTCCAGGTGAGTCCAGTTACCCTTTGAGTAAATCCAGTTAACCCTAGCATCCTCTGTCCTCGTACAGCTAATCCGACGGCTGTTGAGCCCGGGGAGCAGGATCCTTGCTAGACAATTCAGTGTTAAGAGCAAAGCACGGGCTAGCAAACATGAGCTTCCTCTGGTGCGAATAGGTCTCCTGGCGGCCGGTGGAGGTATAATTGGCTATGACTGGATCGAGAACGACTTCACATACTGCGGCGCCGCCGTCCGATTTGTTCGCTCCCTGAAAACCGCCGGATTAATTGCCTTCGATTACCTACAGCTGGAAGAGAGCGATGAGAAGTATGCGACGAAGCTAAAGGCTGTTCACCGGAAGAGCGCCGATCGCCTGCTGGAGACGTGCCTGCTGAACGGCGGCTTATACATTAAGGTGGGCCAGGGATTCGCCGCCATTAACCACATTCTGCCCGTGGAGTACATCACCACGCTGTCAAAACTGCAGGACCGTTGCTTGCCCACTACCAAGGCAGACGTGCAAAAAGTATTCCGCAAAGACTTTGGCAAACTGCCCGAGGAGATCTTCAAGGAGTTTGACTACAAGCCGGTGGCGGCTGCTAGCTTAGCACAGGTATTCAAAGCCAAGTTGTCCAGTGGTGAACAGGTGGCGGTCAAGGTGCAGTACAACGATTTGCAGAAGCGCTTCATTAGCGACCTGGGCACCATCATCTTTCTGCAGGACATTGTTGAGTTCTTCTTCAAGGACTACAACTTTGGCTGGATCTTAAATGACCTGCGCAAGAATCTGGTGCTGGAGTTGAACTTTTTGCAGGAGGCTGATAACGCTGAGCGATGTGCCAGAGATATGAAAAAGTTTGACTTTGTGCACGTTCCCAAGGTTTACTGGAGACATACCAAAACGGTAGGAATAGAGATAGAACGATGGCTACTACGTACTTATTACTACTGTAATTCTATCTCACATTTAGCGTGTGCTTACCCTCGAGTGGATGGACGGGTGTAAGATCAGCGACCTGAAGACAATTGCAGCACAAAAGCTCAGCCTAAGGGACATCGATGTTAAGCTCTTTGATATGTTTTCCGAACAGATCTTCCACACGGGCTTCGTGCACGCCGATCCTCATCCAGGAAACAGTGCGTTTCCATCTAATATTCGTGTAATGAAGCTCATACTCCCCTTACTTTTCAGTTTTTGTGCGGCGCAATAAAAAATCTGGGCGAGCAGACATCATTCTTCTTGACCATGGATTGTACGAGGAGCTGCCAGAAAAGGTGCGTAGACCGCTCTGTGAGTTTTGGGAGGCCACCGTGCTGCGCAACGAGGCAAAAATGCAGTTGGCCGCTGTGAAGATCGGGATAACGGACTACATGCGCTTTGCCGAGGTGCTCTTTCAGCAGCCCATTCGGATTCGAGGAGGCCGCATCCGGGGAAAGCTGTCGCAAGAGGATATTGATCACATGCAAGAAATAGCCAGGAAGAACTTTGAGCATATTATGGGGACCCTGAAGGAGATGCCTAGGAGTATGTTGTTTGTGGTAAGTATTCTGTCTGTGCATGCTGTTAGATAGATTTCAATAATTCAATTCATCAGGTGCGGAACCTAAACACAGTAAGAGCAATTAGCCACCAGCATGGAGACTTGGTGAATCGACCCCAAGTAATGGCCCGTTATGCCCAACGATGTGTCTACATGCATCACCGCCGTCATTCGCCAATACAGTACATCCGATGGCTGAGTCGTCGCGTCTACTTCGAGTACTGTCTGTTTCTGGCCGACTTCAAGCTGCGTCTCATAGATTGGTATTTTAACATTCTTTATCTAGTGGGTCGTGCTCCTGCCTCGGCCAGGACTGTAATGCGCGATATGTTAAGACCACCGACCGACCCGGCTCTGCTGAGATGAGTCCCTTAATAACCATCGGCTTTCGTACCTCTAAATTAGGCGTTGTAATATGTGTTTTTATAGGAAAATTGTTGCATTCATGTATTTGACGTCCCCAATCCAATTTTGTTTAATAGATAAATAATATTTTATTAGAAGCTACTATTGAAGTTGATTTAGAAGCAGTTGTAAAGAATTATGAGATATTCATAATGATTGGTTTATAGATTCTTAAGAGATTTGTACATAAAGTCATTGTATAAACGATAAGTTGAACTGTATAAAAAATCAACCATTTAAGCATTCCTCGGCTAAGCTCCCCAATTCCCATAGAATGCGGTATTAAGTTCAAGTGTGCATGCCATGTCTGGAACTTTAATAAAATTGCTGGTGACTTGCCCAAGGTTATAACCAGCCAGACAGCCAATCAGCCAGTTATTGGGCCACTTTCACTTCCATTTAGGCCCTCCCAAAAATTCAACAAATCAATCGGGGAGCATGAAACACGAGTGCTGTCTAAATTTAAAGAAAAAAAAACCCTGAGTAATACTGCGGTGGCCTCTGGAATGTCATTCCTGGTGTATCATTGGAATATTAACACCCAGTAATACACACACGAAGCCGTAGGTAAGTACAGCTGTTCCTGCCTCGAAATAGGCACAAATGGGCGTCAACTACATATTTCCGGTTGTGTGGAGCCCCCTGACAGGCTGCAACATGCCAGATTCCACCTATGACTATGCCCAAGCCCATGTCCTTTTACCCTATCCTCTGTCCTCTCTCCCCTATCACCCATCTCGCAAGCCCGCCGTCACACTTTCGCTTCTTGTGCCACATACATCGAGTTTCGTGTGCCGCACAAAGAACTAAATTCAATTCAATTTCATTTAAAGTTACTTTCGCTGACTGACAGACAGCGAGCGACCCTCTCAGCCTAGGCCAGAGGCCTAGGTACAGTGGGATGCAATTCGGAAGGTCCGTTTAGCAGTAAGCATTTAATGTAGGTCTAAACCTGTTACAAAGATAATATATTTAATTTCCTATAACATTATTTTTGGTGTTTTGAACGATAGTGCACCCATTAGCAGGCTCATTCCCCGCTATTTTTATATATTTATAAGTTTCTGTACAGAATATAATATAATACAATATAATTATCTCTCCGTGCAGATACTATAACTTTACTTAAAGGAAATGTTTAGGAAAATGACATAGCTTTTGATTTCTGCTAATTAAATGTATACAGAATTACACATTCAAAACAAATATTCACCTGCTACATCAGGACGTCATTTTATAAGTTTCTTGTTCTTTCCTGGTTGCATTTACGGAAGTTTCATTTACCAAAGGGATGTACATTTTCCTTTATACGCTCCACGGTCTGTTATTGCCACCTGACTGGCTTCTGCTTAGTTGCGCATACGCCCCGTGCGCCCACGGCTAAATATGAAATTAAAAATCCATGCTGAAGTGTGAAATGCCTTCGAGCTGGTTGAATGGAACGGCGGCTGTCTGTCGCCCCCTCTACCTCCGATCCCGGCTGAGGCTCTAGCTAGAGCGCGGAACCGTGCTCGTTGAGAAATCATTCGTCGACGAGTCGCAGAGTGGAGCAAAGGTGCCTAGGAAGGAAACGGAGCTCAGTGCCTAATTAGAAGAAATGAACAAAGAGTTCATCACGCAGGGCGGTACGCCCATAACCGCCGACTTGGCAACGGTAAAGCTATCAAAGATCCGGTTCCGGGCGAGATCTGATCCCGTACATTCTGCTTACGTTTAGGATCTGCGCAATCTGGTTTTCGGCACCGCCGCTATTCCCATGCGCGCTGAGTGGCTGCAGACGTCCTTTGTCTTTGGAGCGCCGAAAGAGGAGCTGGCCTACGGCCTCCGTTCGCCCCGGAACGCCACACGAGGTCTGCTGTCTGTCGTCCAGGGATTCGTTCTCAAGTATCTGCTTTTCGCCCGGAAGACCACCCGCGCTGCTTCACTCACCGAGTGCGTATCCTTTTCGGTTTTCGAAACCTTCCGGTTTTATTTTCGGTCTAAGTGCGAGTGTGTGAGAGCGTTTGTGTATTTCCTTTTCAGCCCGCTCCTGGCCACCGCGGAGATGCAGCGCGAGGCTCTCTTCTGTGCCCTGCTGGAGATCCTCCGCACCATCTCGGACAAGGGCAAGGTCACCATGGTGCTACCGTCTGAGGATGAGGTATTTGTAGACCACAGCGCCTGCTACTTCCACGATTCCGTAACAGAGAAGGTAAGTGAGTTGTAATTATATAATGGAAAACTATCTAAAACTGTTAAATCTTAATAAAAAATTTTCTTTTCAATTATATCCATTACCCTAAGTCTAAAGAAATATATTATTTAGAGAAAGGGAATTTATTATTCATCATTTGAAAGTAATACTTTGCATATACCCCATAAATTGCAGCTTTACGTTTTTACCCTTTCACCCAATGAGGAGCTGGAATACTTTATGAAGCGAAATTTCAAATACGTAAGACCCATTATATATAAATTTTAGCTGTATAGCTTTTAAAGCAAAGAGTTTGCATTTAATCCGCATTAAAGTTTACAGAGGAGGAGACCCCGGGCACCCTGCTGTTCCTATACAGCGCCGTCCTCACGCGATCCATGGGAAAGTAAGATAAAGTCCAAGTGTCTGTGTATGCGAAGGCTTTTCGTGCTTAAAAACATATTTTTTATTAACCATTAACGTTTGCCATTGGCCGGTGAATACTTTCAAATGCTTTGCAGAGTTCGCACCGACCTGGACTGCTCGAAGGGCTCTCCCCTGACTTCGAGCAACCATGAAGAGGGATCGTTGATGATCGTAACCCTGTTGCTGACTGGACGTGCCACGCCCTACATCCACAACGGAGTCGTCAATGTGGGCGATGAAAGTAGCTATGTGGGTGCCTAGAAGCAGGGATGCTCGGTCAGTAAGATCCATCGATGGCAATTGGGTCTGTTTTGTGTTTCCAGGCGGTTCCACAGTACGGAGTTCTCAAGCGCTGCATGATTGGTCTTTTACTCTGGGACATCGAATCCGCCAGTGTAAGTTAATTATTAATATTTTGATAGTCATTTTACCATCTAGGAATTTCCCATTTCCATTTTCCTTTATATAAACAGGCAGCAGTAAATCAGAGTCGCCAGCCGGGCTCTCGTCTGAAGACGCCCAACTATCCCATCTGGATAACCAGCTGCACAGGTCACTACGGCGTGATTTTCAACAAGAACCCGGACCTTCTGCGCAACTACCACGCCGAGTCGCGCTTCGATGTCAACTACTATAGCTGTTCCGGCCACCAGATCCTGATGACGATCGACAATCGCACGTACAACGAGCAGGCATTGGTCATGTTGGAGCGGCAACCAATCACGCCGGAGAGTACCTCGATGTCCGGCAAGCCGGCCGGAAAGGAGACGGAGACGGTGGTGGTGCCGTCTGCTGGCTCCGGAGGAGGTACTGCTGCCGGCGGCGGTGTGGGTGGCGCTAGCGGCGGAGCTGCTAGTGGCGCTAGCGGTGGTAACGATGTGGTCGCCAAGGAGGAGTCAACGCTCAACACCCCGTTGCAGCGTCTGATTCGTACCAAGTGGGAAGAGGCAACTATAAGCTTTCACGTGCAGCCATCGATGTTGAGTTATCTTTTTAGTACCACGCAGTAGAATGCAGGATCCACAGCCGAAGCTCATGTCTCCCTTGCTCATGTTAGACCGATAAATATTAAGGTCCAAGAGATATCATCCAGGGATAGTTAGTGCGAAAAGGATATTTTTTACCTGATTTTATTTTATTTTTATATACGTTTGATTGAGCAATGAAGACATGCCACTAAAAGGATTATTTCTATTCTGTTGCAGACCAGAGAGAAGTTTTTTATGTTTCTAAAGTAAACATATCGTAATTCTATTCAATTTTGTATGACTTATGAAGAACTCCAGATTGTCCTCTTTTAAGTTCGGATATTAGTTAATTACATATGGTTTATAAAAAGTAAACATTGTTAGACATTCGCAAAAAAGTGCTTAATATTCAATTAGTTTCTATTCCATCTGAACTCATGTAAGCATGTAAGCTTGTTATGCTGTCTCTTGATCAATGATATAAATCGACTTTCTTGGCGAATGACCAATGCACCAAATAATATTAACTGCTATCACATCTTATGGATATAGACAGCTCTTACTCACATCGAAAACAAGTAAGTTCCAACAGCAAGTAGCAAAGACTCATAAATTCAGATAAACGCTTTCTGCTCAAACACACTTTTTAAAGTTACTTTTAAATATAGAATTCAAGTTCGCGTCTAAATATCCAACTAAAATGCTCAAATAAATTTTAAGTAGAGTTTATTGGTGAATGAATTCCTTTAGTGGAAAGAGATAGAAGTTCTAAGATGGTCTTTACTTAGATATACTTAAATACTTACCAGATTAGTGCCATTTAATGTAAGCCTACTAGATGATGCACCAGTTAGTATATATTTTAGTGCGCACTGCCGTAATAGAATTCTACTGTTGCTGTCCAATCGATGGAAACTCTGATTGCGTATTGTAAAAAGATACAAGTGGTTGAAAATTAAGACATCGAACCGAAACAGCGATGGTAAATACACGTAAAATATTCCAAGTATCTGATCTAAAGCGCACGAGCTAGGGCAGAATTCTGAAAGGTTTCTACACCTTCACAAATCTGCCGGGATTGAGGCCTCTCTTTACGAGTCGAGCGACTGCAGGATGACTCTAAGCCAGTTGATTGATGCTGCCGCCTGGAGCCACTAGACGATATGATCATTGTCAGACCTTGTGTAGATCACCAACATGCTTCGATTACTCAAACCGCACTCTACTTTCAGTTTCGATTATACTTCCAATAAACGTCTCTGTAATACTTTAACGAATCCAAAGCAGTTGATTTTTGTGGGTGGCAGGATGAAATAACTCTGCAGTTGTTTTGAAAATTTTTAAGAAATGTTTATCAATTTATTGAAAGTTATTTGTAGTTTGTTGAAAAATGATTGAAGTTCCTTGCTACAAGTCCCGTCAGGTTTAAACATTGTATGTTGTAATTTACTTGAATAAGAGAATAGTTGTAGACGTATTTCTGTATCGTTAGTATTCATTGAAACGTTTCGAGTTATTCTGGAAAAGGTTTAAGTTGATTTTCGTAGGAATCCAGCCCAGATTCTGTTGTTATTTAAATATTTTTTGTAAGATTTTTTGTAAGTACCTAACTAATTGCTTTGCGGCTTATTCCGTATGCTTCCATATACCGTATTCAATTGTATAAATTGTATAAATTTCGTAATACCATTTGTCGTTCCCTTCGATCCCTGCGATCCTGCCTTGCTTTAGCGGGACGTGTAAAAATTTGGTTACAATATTTTTGGTGATTATTATATACATGTAGGCGACTTCAGTGCAGTTCAAAACTTGAATATAAATTTACTCGTTAACCTATCCAAGCGTATTTAGGCGTAATATAAAGGGTGTGGCCTTGGAAACTCGTTTCAGAAATTACACGTAGATCTTAGCCATACAGAGAGTTCTCGTTCAACGAAAATTGCACGGCTTGCCGTAGCAATGATTTAGCCAAACTTTTGAGCCATCCAGTTCCATTAGACGGAGCCATTACATTGTTTAAACTTTGTCCCCTGTCGCCGTCGTCGATGGCGTGCAATACCCGTCCATCACGCGATTTGGATTCCCAGCGGGGAAAGGGGCCCGTCGACTTGAATATCTGTGCCACATCCATACGTCGGCATGAATTATTGAAGCGTTGGCGCCGGCTCGCAATTGGGGGAAATACGTTTTCGTTGACACCTTGCTCTAATTGATTGTTGATGTGACTCAGGCCTTGACCTCGCACGAGTTGCAGGTCCTGGCCCTGGCCCGTGATAGCGCTGGAGTTCTCCCATGGGAATGTGGAATGCAGAACGTGAGGGGAGTTTTCTTTGGTCTGTAGGAACATCTTATCCAATTCGTTGCCGGAGCTCACTTTTGCGGCTGAGAAATCCGTTTCAACTTAGGCGTTAACAAACTTAATGCATTGCGATTATGTACAAACTAGTCGAGGACGTTGCGATATGATACAATATGTTGCTTAGGATACGTTTAGGCGTGAGTATGGGGTCAAACAAGCCTACGGTACGCGTAATTGCATTTATCGTAGAAGATTGTGCGCTTAGAGCCTAACTACTCGTATGATTAGGGTAATAATTTACATCGACTACCGCTGATCTGATCAAATCTGATTGGTTGCTCCGTTTGCCCCGGGTTGTACCTGTACAACCCGTCCAAGCCACGGTCAAGATAGGAGGGAGAGCGGTTGCTCGCCCTGCCCCGACTAAGTCTAACTAGCGTTAGCTAACTACTGACAGTATCCCTACGGTCGCACCAGCAGCTTGTCTATGTGCTCCAGGTTGGTGTTCTTGTACCGTGTCCTATTCAGCGCCTGCGCCGGTGCGTTCTTCTTCGTCTGCGTATGCCACGTGAGAATCTACGGATCGAATAGAAAATTTGACTTGGATCTCTATGTGACTTTAATCGCTTCACTCACATCTCGGCACTCGTCGGCCAGCAGCTCAATGTCCGCGTTGTCCAGCGGCGCCAGGCTGCGCAGAAAGCCGTCCTCCTCGTAGCCTGGCTTGAAGGGCATCTGGGCATTGGGACGCTCCTTCAGGAACTTGACGCTGACCGCGAAGCCGGCCATGTCCACAGGATACTTACGCCCCCCTATCCAGCCATCGTAGTAGCCCACCAGTTTTCCCTCCTGGATTATAGGGCTGCTTACACCGGTTTTGGTCACCAATCCCACTGGCCACATGCCTACCTTGCTGATGTAGCGCATCTGAAGAAACGGAATATTAACAAGCAAAGTGTGGGTTAGTAAGTCTCAAAGAAGTAGACCTACCAGTATGGGTTTGTACATAAAACATAACTGAATTAACCGATATTTTATAGCATTACAACAACATATATTCCGACTTCCTATTGAACCGAACATCGGTGTTAAAAGCCTGTAGGTACTCGCACACCTGTGGTTCCTGCTGCCAACAGGATTCAGGTCCTTCCTTAACACATTTAGTATGTACGTAGTCAATCCTACCTGCTCGAATATGCTAATGTCGTAGGTGT
Source organism: Drosophila truncata (assembly GCA_008042515.1). NCBI lineage: Eukaryota > Metazoa > Arthropoda > Insecta > Diptera > Drosophilidae > Drosophila > Drosophila truncata. Next base: position 12,106 of record VNJQ01003260.1, on the reverse strand, counting down.
TGTCGTCGTCGGCGAAGTAGAGCACGCCCTCGTTTGCGTGGTGGCGCAGATACTCGAGGCCTCGATTCCTATTGGAGACACCACGCGGCTTCGCTCGCTTTGTCTGCTTGTACTTCTCCGGCATGGGAGCTGCGGGTGAGGCGGGAGAGCGACTCGTAAATATCACTTGAATGTGTCCCGGACATGACACGGAACGGAACGAGGAGCAACGAACAATACTTACCCACCATGTACTCGTAGGGCACTCCGATCCGGTCCAGGGTGTGGGCCACTACCGGATTTGTGTGGTTGGCGTCCTCGATGACCAGCCAGAGCAGATTCACCACGTGCTTCAGCGTGTAGCCCAGGCGGGTCAGCTCCGCCAGTTGCTCGGGTCGTCGGTAGGTGGGCGTGATTATGTACAGGGGCGGCTGTGGGACGAGTGGATTTCGGTTGAGTGTCATTGGAATATCTACCTGAGTGTACCGCGTGTACCAAGGGCCGAGTGCCCTGCACTTGTGCTGGTTAGTGGGAGGTCGTGGGGATGGGTGGCTGAGTGCTGGGGTGGCTCGTTAGGTGCCAGTGGGTGGTGCGTAATGCGGCGTGAGCTTTTTTTTATGAGCAATTATGCAAATTAATTTACAACCCAATGGTTTGACTAGGCGGACCACATCCGCCTCCCCCCAGTCAGTGTGTCTGTCGTCGAGCAAGGCTCTCCTCTCCCTATTATGACAATATGGGTCGCGTTTCGCTAGTCGAAGACACTCCGGGAAAAGGTTCAATAATTTCCGGAAATGTTTAGTTAATACAATCACTTAGTCTACATTTTCTTCTAATTATCCTCCATATCCTTAAAAATGAGCAGAAGTGACACAGAATATGACAAAGATTGGAAATCAAATAAAAATATATATAATAAAAAAAAGGCAATAGGCGAATAATAGGATTTTAATTCAAGAGCATCCCAGTTTAAATCGATTTTGAAATAATTTAATTGTTAAACAAAACAATGAAAACAGAATCGATAAAAATCCATGGGAAGTAGTACCAATTTTTTCGAGTGCTATCACCAACCCACTTGCTTTAAGCACCCATTCCAGATATAGGCTATGTTCGTGTAAAGCATGTCCCATTGAACGACTGACGTTGAAAATAAATAAACTGGCGCACTCACTTTGCAAATTGTCCATTGTTGACACACAAAAATACAACCATAGTACACACCCACCGCATGCAAGGCGAAGGAAAATAAAACCAGCTTTCAAATTTATTCTGCAAAACATACTCGAATATTTAAGCAAGGAAAGATAGGATAGTCGATAGACATGCTAGTCTCCTCAAAAAATAATTAAGGTTATAGCTTCCAAAGGTAATATAAATAGGAAAACTTTATTTATGATAAAGTATTAATCTTTTCTTAAATATCTGCAGTACAAATATATTTAGGTTCAGAAAATTAGCACCGACAAAATTCTAGCTTACTTTGATTGTCAATTCCCAGAAATCTGTTATGCTTTTATCTACAAAGCTGTAATCAGAAACTGCAACTTCTAACTTATTTTTAGAAAACTTAAAGGATTTTGTATATTTATAAAATTATAACTAGCTTCTTGAAAAATTTTCCTACCGGTTTGTTATCTCTTGAAAAGGTGGCTACATAATTGTGTGATCTGTGTACAATATCCCATTGCCGATGTGCTCCACCTCTGACATTGAGCAGTACAGGGCATTGGAATCGCTGCTAGTAGCTGCATCTACTAAATGACAGAAGCCAACAGATGCGCGTGAATCTATTTAATTGGCTGGCATTTTGTGTTTTGCATGAATCTGGAATCTAGATCACAACCACCCATTCTGCGGCCGCCGCTTTCAATGCTAGTAATTTCTCTATATACTTTAGTGGCCGCTGAATGCGGTTTCGGCTCTTGCGTTCTGCGTGTGTGTGCAGCTGAGCAATTTTCAAATTAGGCTCATGCAAATGGCAAATGAGACTCTTATTGTTTGCAGTGGCGGCACGCCCGCAGTTAGGGCGCCGGTTGGTTAATATAATGCATGTGATTAACCCAGAAATCGTGATACGGATAGCCGGCAACCAATTTGCACATGGTGGTCAACAAAAGTTGGTTAGACAAATAGCGTCCCTTCTGCAATGTTTGCTTTGTGTTTCGAAGTCCGTAATACATTCCCATTTAGGAGTTTAATGCGACCATAATTAACGTCCAAGTGGCAAAGTTGGTCTGGCAAATATAGAACACATTTATCAACTAGTTTTGGACTAGATTCTTGTTAAATAATAAGTTGCAAAATATGCACTTCATTTAGTGTTTTGCCAGAATAGGAGAGTTATGGATAACTTTAACTGCTGATTTAACAAAACGTTACTTCCAGACTTAATGACTTTATATAATTAGATACAACAAATGTCGGCAAGCGCATTTAAAATAAGCTAATATGTTTTAAAGATAAATCCTGTAAGAAGGCTATAGACGGGTGTGCTCGCTATAAAAATCTTTGTTCGTAAAATTCAAAGACGTGACTCTAGTTTAAGAAAAGTAAAGTAAGCACTAAAAAATATAATACTACAATAATAAAATATAAGTAATATTATTACCACCCAACAATCAGAATTTTAATGCTCGACCGAATAGTAACTGGCATGCATCGCACTTGTGTCATGGTAATTAGGAAAATGGAAACTCCGAGTAAGAAAAGCGATAACGAGGAGCCAGCAGCAGTTCGCAATGACTATGGAGAATTAAACTAATGAACTATTGAGGCGGGCAACAAGTGTGATATTCGGTTATCGGATAGTGACAAGCAGCCCCACAAACATTCGACATTCAACACACAACTCTTTGTACTGACATGCACACGACAAGTGAAAATAGTATGCAGATAAGCTCGAAATGCACTTCCGAAGATTAAAATAGAATAAGGGAAATGGGGAAAGAATAAGGATTCTACACATAAGTGTGATTAGTTGTGGTACTCGTAAAATAGAACTCACTGATCAAAAAATAGTAAAGCAACAAAGGGTTATAAAATCTCTATTCCTTTGTTTTTCTACTGAGAAATTGTTAAAAAAATTGTTTAGATGCTTTGAACGATCCACCAAAACGGTAATTAATTTTTAATATGAAATAGAGTTTTTGTTTCTTTGATCATTTTTTCTTTAGTTTACATCCTTGATACTTATTTTTTGCCCAGTGTATAGTAGGTGAGTGGGAAGGTGGAGGTGCTGGACTAGGATTACGATTACGTCAATATATTTACGGGCTCGGAGGCGGCAACGAATGTTGGTCGAGTCTTGTGGGCGTATTCCGAGAGGGCGGTCGTGGCCGCCTGTGCGGACTGTTTGGCGTTTGTTTTGGCCGTAGTTGGTGCCGTTGTTGTTAGTTTAGTTGCTGTTCGCGTAATGCTTTGTTTGGTAGTTGCAGTCTTACGATGACCACCCACAGATCCTGATCTCAGTAGCGCCGTTCCGAAGGATGTATGGAGTGTGGGCTTAACGGTAGCTAATGAAACCGTCTGAAGGGAGGAGGATGAACCCACTTTTTCGCTCCCACTGCCCACTGTGGCCGCTGTTGTTTTTATTGTTGTTGTTATTGTGGCTGTAGTTGATGTTGTTGTGGTTGTTGGTGTGGAATTATTGTTGGAGGAGCTATTGGCCAATAGCAGGGAAATGGGTGACCACAAGTATGAGGCGATAAATGACGATGATTTTTCTTGGTGCTATCGAGTCGAGTTCAGTTGACGATGATTAGATTAAGTATGGGGTTAAAGGAAATAGAACAAGAACACACATAGAAAACATTACAACAATATGTATTACAAAATCTAAGTTTAGTAATTAGTTCAGGCAGGATTTTTTGCATATCTAACTCAGAAATACAGGTTTAAATAATTCTATCCCTTTGGTTTATTCTACTTTTAAGCACGTTTAACTCAAATCTACGTTAAGTAACCAGCTCTGGCCTAATTTCGTGTTTTGATACGATATTAATTGTATCTAGTTCACAGTGAAAAAAAAGAAAAGAAGAATTGTTTTCCAGAACACGTATAGTTTCCTGTTTCGTACGGTGTTATGTACATATGTATGTCTGGGTTCTTCAAGTTCAACGTTCTTCAGTTATCAGCGTTTAATGAAGGCTCAAATTCCTTGTTGCTACTTTTTACCAAACCAAATTTTAGTTACTATGAGTGCACCTATTTTCGGTTTTCCCACAGCTTTAATTTAGGTTTCAAACAACCTATTCTGCTATCTACCCTTGTTAAAAAACCCAGACTTTTATCAAAATTGGAATGACTAGAAGACCATTTTCGACAAAGTTTTCCAATTAGGAAGCAGATAATAGGATTGATTTATCTTTGGTTGAAAGACTTTTAAAATATATTCTTTATTAATTAGTTCAGCGACCTTGACTGATAAGTATTTGATTATTGACCAACTGGATTATTGGTATCACCCGTTTACCTTGACACTTAAATAATGGATGACATAACATACATACACACATGGGAACAAAATGTAAATGCAATGTTCAAGTACAGAGATGGAAGAAGTGCGTTCATTTAAAAGGGGGTATCAATTGCTTATTTAATTAATTAAGATCCTCTATCTAATTGGACGATCATAAGGTGGTCGAAGAACTCAAAGTGGAGGAGAACAAAATGCAACACATTTCGTATCACTTAAAAAGGGAACAGTTCGATAAAAATATAATGTAGGTTAGAATTACAAAGTAATAAATAAATCCAATAAATTGAGGGCAACATTTAAAATTAAAATGCTATTAAGTATTTTCCTACAGAAAAGTATCTCAATCCTGTACTGCAAAGATTCCCAATATAAAAGCTTTAAATCTTCGATATTAAATTACTATTAATTAATTTATTATATATATATTTTTTTTATAAATTATCACCTTGGAAAGTTAATTAAAGACACAAAGATGGGGTTGCTGCACACTCACCTTGACAACCTCACCGGCAGCGAAGGGTTCCCGGGATATGTGGTACTGGTAGAGCACCATGTAGATGCAGGTGGTGGCTATGAAAATGGTCAGGTACATTTTGATGGACTTGCCCAGCGACATCTTGCTGCCGATGCTGCTGCTGCTGCTCCCGCCGCTCCCACTGCCACCGTTGACGATTCCACTGTGCGTGCCGAGACTGACGTAGTTGATCTTCATTCTAATCGCAGGAGCTCGGGATGCTTTGAGTTGCTTTTATTATTGCTGCTGCTGTTGCACCTGCAATTTCCGCTTCTGCTGCGGATTTTTTGGGGGTCTCTGGTATTTGAATTTCATTCGTTATTTTATTCTACGCCGGTCTTCCTCCGCGAGTCGCTGTGTGTGCTTCGCGAGCGTTTTACTGATTTTGCGGTTTTGACTTATTCATTTTTCACTCCGTTTCCCTCGATTTCTCATTTGCTTTCACGCAGAGCGGACCGGAAGGGGTGGGACGGAGGCGGGGGGCGGGCCAGGGCGGGACGGACGACAATGGGGCGTACGGGCTGCTACGCAACGAGCTCTGAAACGGTATATAAATATATTTGCTTATTATGTTTTTATCATACTTGCTGCCCCTATGCGTCCATATGTGGTATGCACATATATTTATATTCACATATGTGGAACTGGACTTCGATATCAGCTTGGCGAGTTCATACATTTGCTTATTTCATATTTCGTTGATAGAAAAACTTACATTTTACAGAGCTATTCTTGGTGTTGGAAACCTGGAATAGAAACAAGAAAACAAATTAGAAATTATAGCGCTTATCAACTTATATTAAATTGATTTTATTTTAAAATCAAATTTATATATTTGAATTTATATCAAAAGTATACAAGAAATCTAATTTTTTCATAAATTGTATACCATTTGTATATGTTTGCATATGTACAAGACATTCCTTGAATATTATACATATTCTGACTATTAAAGTCGAAATTCTTTCTTTCTTTAGAGTTCTTCTCCCACCTACTTCTTGGGACAAAATGTTTGCAAAATTTCCACAGCATTGACATATATTGGTTACTGCTTTCGCTATCTTCATGTTCATTTCAGCTTAAATACAAAATGTTCCTCATGTTGCTAAATCACAGAAAGACAACAGAAATACACTCAACAAAATTAATTGCATCGCCTAGAATTGATAAGGAGACATTGCCACAATATATAACGTTTTTGAAACCTGAACATTGCAATTCTTTCAAACAAGAATTTATCAAAATATCGTTAGCCATAAGTAGGTGTACCTTTAATTAATTAATGCTTCTGAGTTAAGTTTATATATAAATACATTTTTAAATAGCTCCTAAATCCATTGTAGTAACACAATGAAAAAAAAAACATAGTCAACTATCTTTTCACTGCGAAATTATATACCTTCCTTAACGCCAATATTGTGATTTAGTTTTTAGTGATAAATAGTTTGTTATTTTTTAAGACTTTTATATATTTTTTTTCATATTAATGTGGTTTTACTATTTTTTTTTCATTTTTTCATTACTTAACTTAAATTCTGTATAGCCTAGGCACATCTCCTCTAAGTATTTTGTTTGTATTTTTATATAGAATCAATTTCTAAGAGAAGTAGTTTAATTATAGAGTTTAAAGAAAATTGGCTTTTTTTTCCATGTATACATGATATTAATTGACCACATTTCCGATGGGTTCCATGCACGGGGCTAATCACTTGTGCTAAAGCCACCTCCTAAGCACGGCGACTGCACTTTCCACTTTACCATTGTGAATTGCGCCAAGTTGTTAACAACTGCCCGGGGGAAGCGCAGAAGGAAGCCGGGAAAGGGCCTATCAGCTGGTAACGGAAGTTGTTTTCCCCCAGACCCCCCACATGGGAGAATACACACTGTATGTGTGTGTGTGTATGGATACACCCATTCATGTGTGCGGCACTTGCGATTCTTACAGACTTTTCCAATTATGATGGGGCGCGGCTGTTGGGTCTCGCGTGTTTAAGCATTTTAAAAACCATTTTCGCCGCCACTGCCGCCGTTTTGATATGAAAGTTCAATGGCCAATTCGAAATGTGCTGCGCTTTGCACGATTTCAACAAAGTTGGGCGCCGTTTTGTTCTTCGGTTTAGTTTTAATTTGCCATTGTTTTCAGTTCTGTTTTGTATTCACTCAGATCCGCATGCAATTAAACTGCACCAGCAGGTTACAGAGCCCATTTCCCAGAGTCGGTTAGTTGGTCATTTTCATACTATTAAAGTGATAATATCTGGAAACGCCCTTAATTATATTTACATTTATGATAAATATTTTATAACTATAATCAAGTCTCGATTGAATTCATAATCTCATCAAAATAATATTACATTTTATAGTTATTAATTTTTTAGGTAAAAGAATAATTAGAAACGGAATCCTAACAGATCAAATAGTAAATGTAAATTCAACATTACAGATAAGATAAATTTATGACATCTGTCACCATTATCTAAGTACATTTGCACTTTAAAAATTGTTTACTTAAATACATTAGCTTTAATTATATCGTAACTGTCATTATCATAAAGGTTATATGGGATGATGTCAGTGGAAAGACAACTTTAATTGCGATGCAAACGAAGAACTGTGACAGTAAGATAACATATTTAATATATGTACAATGCTAGATTTATCTTATCTTAAAAACATTTGTAACTCTCAGTAAGTTCCATTGCCTATAACAAGTATGTTTTGAATTAAATTATGCATAATATCAAACTTTGCTTAAATTAATTAATAAGCACTTAATAATTTTTTCTTATAACTTATTTCATAAGATAAATTATTGCATTCCCTTCCTAATACTTAATTAAAATTTACTGCTTTTATGACAACTGAAACTAGGTACATCGGTTCATATTATTTAATGTAAGATTTTGTGGTAAGCTCGTTGCTTTTGTCTGATTGAAAGTTTAATAAAATGAATACCATGCTCAAAGGCCTGACCGAAACAGACCAATGCCCCAAATGCAATTATCAACAAATGCAGCAAATCTCTTTATGGCCGTTGGCCGCAAACTGCAGACATTGCTCGGCTTTGGTTTTAATGAATAACCCGGATGACCGAGGGGCTGTGCAGGATCAGGGACTATGACTGCGGCTGTCTGAAAATGGGAAATCATTTTGGCCAAACGTCAAAGCAAGAGCACAACTGAAAAATCTCTGCGAGAACATTTTAATGTCAGAACTTAACCCATTTACATGACAATTCCAGCACACCGAGGCCAACAATAAAGCCGCAACCGAAAAGGAAACAACGGAAATAAATGCATTCCAGCCAGACAGAGAGACACACACATCAACTACGCTTGGAGGGATGCACTAAGGAATATTTAAAAGAGAAAAATAAGGATAAATATTGTAAAATAAATACACAGGAGTAATCTGAGTAAGGTTCATCAGTTTTAATTTTTAAGCAGAAATAATTAAACAGAATGTAAAATAAACCTTTATTACGATTATACAAAATTAAAGGTATTCTTTTTAGGTTTCTCATTGTTTTCTGATACTTTGAAAATAACCAAAAATAAATCTGTTTTCTAACCCACCACAGGTCAAAAATTAAACTCATATGGGATTAATTGCTTTAAATGATTTCTACTAACCAAAACGTTTACTAAAACATCGTTAAAGCTACCATTTTTGCTCCATGACAATAAGCCATGGTGTATATATATTTTTTATTGCACATTTCTCTCTGTGAGCCACCAAAGTGTGGGTGGTGCAGCGAAAAACAAAATACAACCCAGAAAAAGCGACCGGATTGGGAGTCGGCAGCGGGTCGCCAGCAGAGTGGCAATGGAAGTGGAACACTCTGCCATTGCCAGGGCCACGTACGAATGAGTACAGCGGCGTCGAGGAGCTGCTCCGAACACCAGGGCTCTTGAGCACCCGGATGCCGTTCTATAAAGCGGTGCCCAGCCATGTCCTTGAATGGACGCGAGCCTGGAACCGAACCCATCCGGCGCACAGTGGGTGGCACGGTGGGACACAGATGACGGCAGGCACATCAAAATATTTTATATTGCTTAATGGGAGCGTTGAAGATGCTGGCGATTGACACGTCTTCTTGGCGTTGAACATGATGATTAAGTTGGCTTCAGGCGTTATAGACAGCAAGTTATATTAAATTCCAAACTAAAAGACTTGGGAACGATATCAAGAAAAGCTTACAAGGTGGAACGCCCTTAGTATTGAATTCATAATTTAAATTTTAATGTATTAACTAAACATAACCATAAATTGGTTTACTAAAAGTGTATTTCTGCTGAAACCCCAACTAAAGTGTGGTGCTTAGGATTTAAGTTCTATAGTTTTCCTTTCCGTTGTTATTTAAAGTTAAAATACTCTATAAACAACAGTCCACGAATTTTTGTGGCTTGGCGGAATTCAAAGTGCTTTCACAATGCTTAACCACAGGATCGTTTTGTGGCAAGGACAAGCATTTAGGGACTTTCTTCATGCCACTGTGCCAGTTCTATTTCATTTTCCGAGTTGACTGCAAATAAAATGTCCCACTGTGGAATGCCATCAAAAGTGTCGCAGACACAATACAATGATACGACAAGAGGAAGGACGACTCTTGTCGTATCGTTGTATTGTGTTTCAGTTTAAGGGTTTCGACTCTGTGGGTGCTTGTGGCCAAAACAATTGCATAATTAAACTAAGGGTAAATTTGAATTCTAGGAATTTATTCAATCATAACATTAGTGAAAAGAAAGCATATTATACATTTTTTAATGAATGGTTATAAAATAATATTTTAGAACTTAAAGCACCAAATATCTTTTGTTCTTATAGTTTTGTTTGTACAAACATAATAGAAAACTATCCCCTATCCTATCCCCTATGTTGTATTTAAGCTATTTCGGAATCTTGCACCAGTCCTTCCAGACAAGACAAAAAAATGTTTTTTGGCATAGAAAAAATATCCGCTTTTAAATGCCAAAGGTGAAAGCAAGTCCTTTGGCGTCTGATTTGTGTTGGAAACCTTTCGAGGAGCTAGAACCCGGGCTTGACACATCGACGTTTCCCAAGCACCACGCACTTATCTAAATGCGAGCAGGTTTTTCAGGATTACAGGACTCTCCGCCCAGTGGCCACTCGCAAATACATATTTCAAATTTAATGGATTACGAACATTTCTCGAAAGAAGTCGGACTGGCGGTGGGGGGTATCCGAATGCCTTTATGGTCGTGTGAGTTATAGTGCATGGCTCCGCCATATATACTCGCATCGGGCTTGGTGGCAGCTCTCAAACGCAATCAATGGGAACGTGCAGAAAATACTTGAAAACTGCGCTTCGGCCTTCTTATATATTTTTTGGAGTCTCCTGGAGTTCGTGCCTGATGAAGTGGGAAAGTAAGTGCAGCAGATAATCCATCATTATTGACGTATGTGCAAATGCTTGAATATATTAAATATTAAAAAAAAAACGTTATGACTAGTTATTTTAAGAATCTTGAAGTTGAAATAAACGACAGTTGAACTACACATTTACTTTGTTGATAATTACTATACAACCCATATGAGGCTACATTGAGTATATTTATACTGAGAATTCATTATTACTTTGTTAAAACTATATTTAAAGCTCTCCTGGGAAAAATCGAAATTCTATTTGATGCAATAAATATATAAGACTTTAAATACTCTCCCTACTGAACGAAAATCTAACAAATATACCAAATATTTTGTCATGGAACCCCGCACCTGCCAAAAGTTTTATTGATAAGATAATTCTTTTTTACGAAACCCCCATTTTATTCCCACTTTCCTTGCTATTATTATTATATTTACCCAAAAACAAAAGCACCAGCGTTCTTTAGGTTGTGTTATCTGAAGCCCACAAAACGATAAACTAAATTAAAATGAACAAAAAATTACCTTATAGGTTTTGTCGTTTGGCAATAGCCCACAAAAGTGTTTAATAATTCTGATATTTATACCATGGCATGGCTAAGATTTGTTACCATAACAAAGATAAATTATTTTCTACTTTCGATTTCTATGCGTAGATCCTTGAATATTGCACGAATAAAAGGGATATCGTGCGCCATATAACAGCAATGTTACAGCAGATCCATAAAATTTATGACAACAAATTATTTAGGTTGGGCCATGGGTTCGAACTGGAAATGGGGAATTGGCTATTGGGCTAATGTCAATTCTAGGCACAGTGGAAGAATTTACTATCCCCAATATTGAAAAATGAATATATAAATAACAAGAAAGGAAGCTAACTTCGGTTCGCCGAAGTTTATATACCCTTGCAGATTGCAATTGAACTATAAAATTAAAGTTGAAATTCTGAAATAATAATAAGTGGTCAATTCCCAAATTTGATTAAAATATTTTGAGAAATAGCGAAACTCTGATTTTTTTATTATTACCCTGATTGTTCCTATGGCAGCTATAGGATAGAGTCGTCTAATTTTCATGAAATTAAAACTAAGATTCTCAAACAATATTAAGTGGCCAAATCTCAAATTTGATGAAAATATGTTGAGAAACAGGGAAGTTAGGATATTTTCTATTATTTTCCTGATTGTTCCTATGGCAGCTATAGGATATAGTCGGCCGATTTTCATGAAATTAAAACTAAAATTCTGAAAGAATATTAAGTGGCCAAATCTCAAATTTGATGAAAATATGTTGAGAAACAGCGAAGTTATGACTTTTTTTATTATTTTTCTGATTGTTCCTATGAGAGCTATAGGATATAGTCGTCCGATTTTCATGAAATTAAAACCGAAATTCTAAATTAATAATCTTTGGCCAAATATAAAATTTGGTGGAGTTTTGTTGAAAACTGACAAAGTTATAATTTTTTTTCGAAAGTTTTACCGATCGTTCCTATGGCAGCTATATGATATAGTTGTCCGATCCGGTTCGTTCCGACATATTTACGAGTGAGAGTATATAGAAGACTAACTGCAAAGTTTCATTCAGATAGCTTTAAAACTGAGGGACTAGTTTGCGTAGAAACGGACAGACAGACAGACAGACGGACAGACGGACAGACGGACATGGCTAGATAGACTCGGCTGTTGATGCTGATCAAGAATATATATACTTTATAGGGTCGGAGATGTCTCCCTCACTGC